>JAKKIK010001476.1:0-16119 GCA_024500135.1 Heterodera carotae | reverse complement strand
AAAAAACCCCCCCCCCCCCCCCCCCCAAACCAAAAAGTTCCCGTCCCCCCCCCCCCCCCCCGAAACCAAAAATTTGCCGATTCCCCCCCCCCCCCCCCGAAATTTTTTCTGGTTACGGGCTTGAAATATACGGTTACGAAATTGTCAATATTTTATAAATAATCAACTGAATTTAAAACCGACGCCGCCTTTTAGGGACAATTACTACCGATCGGGAGAAGGTTTTATCTGTGTCTTCTCCATCACCGATTTGGACTCATTTGACCAACTCGTTGAATTTCGAGAGCAAATTTTGCGTGTCAAAAACGCGGACCCAAATGTGTCCATTGTGTTGGTTGGCAACAAATCGGATTTGGACAATGAAAGGAAAGTGCCGTTGGAGCAGGCACAGCAACGTAACTGACAATTCATACATTAATTAATATACGGAATATATTGGAACTATTTGCTTCGTTTAGGCGCCGAACTTTGGGGCTGTCCTTTTGTGGAGACTTCGGCAAAGACTCGCGAGAACGTGGACAAGGTTTACAAGGCCATAGTCAAAATTTTTAACTAGCTTTGCTATCTTTGCTTTAGTTGCTCTCAATTTCCGTAACGGTTTTTAAAGGTGTTCTATGACATGATGAGGGAAATAAAGCGCAAAAAGTTGGGCACAATTCGAGCGGGCGGTGCTAACGGCGCCGATGCCGCCGGTGCTAACGGAAAGCGGAGAGCGAAGCGGACATGGAAAGCGTGTGCTTTGCTCTGAGGGAAAGCACGGAGAGAGACAGAGGAGAGAGAATCCTCGAGAAGAATAATTATAACACTGTTCATAATAACCATTGACTGGGCCAATGGGCGCGTGGGACTCATTTGGACAAACGAAAAACGAATCAGAATATGCAAATTTAAATATTATTTCTTCAAACCTGGCAATTTTTTTAACTGCTAAGAGATACCATTGGCCACGGCATTTTTGGTCACTGCGATAAATTTACACAATTTTTGCCGCTTTGTTGTTTTACAGATCGATGATTCCTTTAATTTTATTTAGCCTTTTTTTTTGGTTGCGTCGTATAAAAAGCTATTAAATAAAACAAATTAATAATGATAATGATAATAGGGCTGGCATTTCATTGGACCATTTGCTATATTTTCCGTCAATTGCATTGTTTTTAATATTATTTCGTTGGTCGTAAATTAAAATTTTTTGACTGTCTTTCTTTGTGTTTGACGAATGGACTCCCACAATTCGAGTGCATTCAACGGCAAACTCCTGGAGCAAATTCCGGAGGCCGGCCCCATGCCCACCGACGGTCTGTTGCTGGACGACGGTGTGCCGGATTATGCAAAAGTCATAATCAAGCAACAACAAGCACTGATCGCAACTCTCATGAACATGCAGCAACAAGAGGTTCTAAGGAAGAACGCGAGTCCATTAAAATTGTGGGGGTTTTTCTGTTCCGGACCCGCCAGTGCAAGCAGTCAGCTAAGGTCACTCCTTGCGAAAAATTTTCTGCCTTGGTACAGAAAATGATGACACTAACTACAATTAGTTGTGGATTTAGAATCCCGACCCACCGAACAATTGGTATGAAAATATCAAAATTTTATTTTTAAATCAAAGTCTCATTCATAGATAAAATTTATTGAATTGCAAAAGCAATTGTTAGTGATCAATTCCTTCTTTTGAATCTACGAGACCATAAACCTTGGGGATTTTGATGTCAAACATTGGGATTTGGGGATTAATGAATGCTTGGCAGTTGGGGGGGGGGGGTCGCTGTGTGGCTTTCCGACGCCACCCCATTCAAAAATGTAACATATCCTCTCAAACTTTACTCAGCAGTCTCGGTATGCCTCAACGATCTCGCTTTTTCAACAACAACAACAACCAGCGCAGTTCATCCCTTCCAACAATGAGCCCCCTCCGGGGATTCCGGCGACTCATTCTCCGCCTCCCGGCATCAGTTATCCTATCGCCCCAGTGCAGAAAACGGCGCCCCCTCCACCACCACCGGGATTTCGCGCACCACCCGGCTTCGACAACAGCGTCAGCTCCAGCAAATTTGATCTCGGCTCCATCAAATCGGACAATGGCTCTAAAAAATTCGACATCAGTGAGGATCTCAAAAAAGCGTTTGCTTTCGACGACGATGGCGCCGCAATCGCCGCCGACCAGTCGAGCTTCACACTGTCACCGCGTTCCCAGAATGTTCAGGCGGCGCAGAACGCCTGTCTGCCCATGTCGAGCAGTTTTTCGTCAAACGAAAATCTGCAACAGGCAAACACATTTTTGGGAAACAAAAGCCGAATATTTTGGTATTATGTATGGGGGGGCAAACAGTTTGTGAGAGCCTTATAGAATTTGGTTATGTTTCTTGCCGCCTTTTCCATTTTGTAATTTGAACATATTTTGCAGGACTCATTATCGCCCATCTTCGCTGCTAACACTCAGCAGCAGCACATCTCCGCGGAGCAGGTGCCCCCGCTGCGTTCGCAGTCGCCCGCGGCGTCGTCGTTGTCCGCCTCCGAGCTGTGCTACCAATTGGCGAATAAAGTGGTGCTGAACTATGAGCAAGTGCACGAGCAGAAGGAAAAATGGGCGGACGAAACGTATGACCGACAAAAGGGGAAAGTGCCGGTCGGATTAGGCTGGATTTTTTGGAAGGATTTGTCGCTTAAAATGGATTTCTTCGAAATTAAGGCTTACCATCGTGGACCGACAGCCTTGCCCCGACCGGCACGTTTACCAGCGCTTTGCCAACCTCGGCGCCGTTTTGTACGCTCTTCAGCGGCTTTATCGACTCCATCCCGACGGCTTCACTGTGGCACAATATGTGCAGTTTGAAAATGTTAGTTAGGCTGTTGATATTTGAATCGGTCTCAGTTTGATTTTGTTTTTTTAGACTTAACCAAGCAAAAAAATAATTTTTAGCGTGAGAAGCGGGCTCGGCCAACGCAAGAGGGCTTTTTCTTCAGTAACACAATGCCAACAGTCATTTCGCTGTTGGAATCGGACGACGATTTGCTGAGGGTGGACTTGAAGAATGAGAAGTTTCATGTTTCGGAGGATGTCACACAAACGCAACTCTTCTGTTTGAGCAAAAATTTGTGTGAGGAGAATTTTAATTTTTGAATGATTGCCACCATAAAAGGCTCGGTCCCCTCTTTTTGCTTCCTCCCCTTTATCACAATTCTTTTGTTTTTTTCAGGTTCCAATTTGTTCCGACTTTTGCGTCGTTACACCGGCAATGCCATTCGGGTCCAGCATTTGCTTGAAATTGCCGTAATTTTTTGCACACCATTTGTTTGCATGTGCTGCTGATGACAGGTGCCATTTTCAGCCCAAATTGGTGCCCGCTGGCACCTCTGTGCCCGACTCGCTCATTTTGATGGATCTGTGCAATCGCTACCCGACCATCTTCAAATTGTGTTGTTTACCGCAGGACCATTGTAAGCAAAAAAAAAAAGAAATAATTGTTGAGAATGGTGCCAAATTAATCCCTCCTTTTCCCCATTCTTTCACAGATCGCTTTGACAATTCGGTGATTATGCTCAACGAGAAATTGATGAACAGTGAGAATTTGGTGTGGCGCATTGTGTTGGACACAGACGAAGAAACTTAAAAGCGCGGCGAGGACGGAGCGGCGGGTTTTGACAAATTTGGCCATTATAAATTATTGTTGATTTATGGAAGAAAGGATTCGGAAACAAATAAATGGATGAATAAATTTGGGGACAATCAAATTTCCATACTCTCTCATCCACCCCGACCTTATTTGTTTTACGAAGAGTTGTTTTTGTTATAAATTGGAATGATTGACGGGTTGATGGTTGGATTTTGGTTCAGGTCATCTTTTGGTAGTTGAACCATGAAACGAGTCAGCAGCATGCATGTGACTGTTCTGCCGATTCCTTCCCTACAATTCTGCCATATGTCCTTTGGATTTGTGGTGGTGGCGGCTAATCCATCGTCGTCATCCCCTCGAGCGAATCCTTTGCCCCCCCCCCTCCTCTTCCATTATTCCGTCCCCTCCTCCTCATCAACTCAATAATTACTATGATTGATTCCCTTTTCACAGTGTTATTGCCGGGGGCACATTTCATTTTCTGGTGAAATTCTCAAATATTTGGCTGTCGAAGTCATATCTTTCTTGCTGCATTTCGATCCAAGCGGTGCAATTACATTTATTTATTTATGAGGTGAAGACGGACGGCACGCCCTCGGGGGACAATTCTCAGCCCAGCCCTCTCTTCTTTGTTTTTCATCTTTTGCCTCGTTATCCCCCCTCGACCCATTCGCAGCTTTTTCTCTCTAAATTGACTGCTTTTCCGTGCTTTTTGCTGTTTTCACATTGGTTGGATGGCGTGGGAAATTTAGGCTGAGGGTCGGTCGTTCGGTTGGCCATCCCCCGGGGGGGGGGGGCATAATTTTATTGACTTTTTCAGACTTATGGCCAAATTCTTTCCATTGAAGTTTCACAAATAGGCCAATTTAGACTCATTTTGGCTGCCGTTATTCTTTTGGTTCTCTGCTGACCTTTGGAGTGAATGTTTTGTCTGTTTTGTTATTAATTTCCAATTTTTAGAAAGGATTAACGCCAAAATACGAATCGAGGAATGATTCATAAATCTTTGTGGGATGTCTCGAGACACAAATAAATTGCGACAAATGTCCCCCGCCGGTGGGGGACAACGCAATGATTTATTTGCGCATTTTGACATTGTGTTGGAAAACACCGAAGGGGTGTATTTTGCTGGGCAGGAAATTGTAGGAAAGGTCGGTAAATTTCAATACTTTATTGTCATTGTTGAACCAATGAATGATATAATACAATTAACAGCAGGTGGTCATTGAGTGTCGAGAACCGCGCCGAATCAGCGAAGTTCTGCTTGAGGTGAAGGGACGGGCGCGAACGCATTGGACAAAGTCGCGTAAAATGTGCAGCGCCAATGAAACATACTTTTGCAAGCAGTTCAACACGGAATACACGCGAAAGTTGCCAAAGGCGGAGGAGGACAGAGAAAGGGAAGGGCGGCCAACGCGCAGAGAGCAGCAGCATGGAGAGAGCGCCGGAAGGGAAAGGACAGCGGCGGAACGCAGAAAGGACAGCATCAAAATGATGGTAAACATGGACAAAACGGGGGACAGAGAGACAGGGACAAAGAAAGAGACAGACAGGGGGGAGGCAACGAGAGAGAGGGCTCAAAACAAAGAAAGAGAGCAAGCGAGACAAATAGAGAAAGAGAGAGATGGGAAAGATAGAGGGCGAGACGAATAAAGAGAGAGAGGACAAAAAGATAGAGGGCGAGACGAAGAGAGAGGGGACAAAAAGATAGAGGGCGAGACGAATAGAGACAGAGAGCAGGCAAGATAAAGAGATAAAGTGGTGAGGCTTGGAAATGGTTGCGGGAATGGTTTAGGCGTTTTCTCACTCTTAGGGCCGTATTCTCCATGCCGGCACTCATGAAATTCCTTTTTCCTACGCTTTGCCGAAGAGTTTGCCGAGTTCGTTCGAGGGCGACTTTGGCTTCGTCCGTTACACTTGCCGTGCCATTTGCGAGAGTCCGTGGGACTTCGACACGGTGTCCTTTCTGCCCTTCACTGTCATCGGCATCGAGGATTTAAACGAAGAGTTCGAGGTGGGAGTTGAACCAGGAGGCCGAGGTGGGAGTTGAACCAGGAGGCCGAGGTGGGAGTTGAACCAGGAGGCCGAGGTTGGCCATGGTTGGCCATCGTCGCACCAAACAAATGCTTAAAATTGGCACGGCGGGCAATGACTGTACCGTACCGCACTGCCTTTTCAGCTCCTCTCAGTGCCGTTGGAAACGCACTGTTCTCACGAAGACAATGCCTTCTGCGGCGTCCATTTGGGCTCCGTCAGCACCGAACTGCGACTTGCGAAGGGCGCTTTTGCTCCGGGCGAAAGTGTGCCGGTCAATGCGAAAGTTCGCAACGGAAGTCGGCGGACACTGCGCGGCTTGGAGCTGCGACTGTGCAAAAGCGTAACCTACAAGTTGTTGCTTATTCGTTATGATGCTCGAGACCAGAAGTTCTCGAGGCTCAAAATCCGAGAAAAGCGATTTTGGAGTGCCGAGGTCTCGAGAATTATTATTGCTAAAGCATTCACAAAATCGCACAATGATAAAACACATCGAACAATTGACCCAATCCATTCGCAGATCGAAAACATTTGCTGGCGATGAGCAGCAACGGACGACCAAAAATGTGATGGAAAAAGTACGGGTGCACAATGTAAGCAGTGGTGGCGAGTTCGAATGCAACGCAATGCCTTTGGCAATGCCTTCCGTTCCGCCACGACTCGCCCCAAAGTGCCGTCTCATCGACGTGACATATTGCGTTGAACTGAGTGTAATCAGTGTCGAAATTTAAATGGTTCTTTCTGATGAGTTATCCATCTTTAAATGGTTAATTGACATTTGCGCCCCGGGACGCATCGAAAATCTAAGAACCAATAATTGGAATCAATCAGAGATTTCGCTGCGTTCCCCGGGGCGCAAATGCCCTCTTTCACTTTCAGTGTCGGTGTCCACCCTTTTGCGTGTTCCTTCCGCTGATTGTGGGAACAATTCCGCTGTTGCCATCCAATCTTCGCTCAAATTGCCAATTTATGTTAAACAATGGAGTTTCATTTCGGAGTGTTGACGATGAGAGAGACGAGCAAAAAGAGGAGGAAGACCAGCAGAGAGAATGCAATGACACTTTGGACAGTGCGACAGAGCGAAATTGTGCCTCCAAAAAACGAGTCAGGTGAAAGAGAAAGGGCACTTCTATATTGGGTGAAAGAGGGCACTTCTATATTGGGTGAAAGAGGGCACTTCTATTTTAGGTGAAAGAGGGCACTTCTATTTTAGGTGAAAGAGGGCACTTTTATTTTGGGTGAAAGAGGGCACTTTTATTTTGGGTGAAAGAGGGCATTTTTATTTTAGGTGAAAGAGGGCACTTCTATTTTAGGTGAAAGAGGGCATTTCTATTTTTGAAGAAATATGCTTTTTTGGTGTCAGAATGCCTTCATCCGTGCTCAGCGAATTGTACCCGGCACTGCCAACTCCGTGCTTCAGGTTAACCATCGAACTTCCCTAAATAGGCAATTTGATCATCAAATATATCCCATTTTGTTAAGGGAACTTTTTTCCGGCCCTGTGAATGTTGCAGATGAAAGAGAACGCAAATTCCAATTCGGCCCAAGTCAATTCACGCCAAAATATCCCTTTTATTACATGGATAAAATAACATAAAATTCAGTGCTGTTCGGGAGTCCCGTTCCCGAAAACGGGATTTTCCCGGTTTTTTTTTTTGTTCCGGTGTTAAAGGATATTAATAGTAAAATTGGAAAAGTTTGAACTTTTAATATTTTGTTAGAAATAAATGGTGAATCTTTTGGGACATTTCGATAAACAAATCACACAAATATTTTTCAAATTTCCCAGCGGCGCCTAACGGCCGCCGGATTATCGCCAAAAATAGTGTGTGAATTTAAGTGAAAAAGTGAAGAAATCAGACAAAATTCTGTTAAGAAAGTTTTGTATGCATTTTTTTATGCATTAATTTAATATAAGTAACTCGAAAAAAAACATCCCTTTGAAGATGAAGCAAAGTTTAAATTAGTTTCTTTACCATACTCAATCCAACAAAGAGACGATTTAAAATATAGGTCGTTCGAAAATAAATTTTCAAAAAAATGCGTTGAAACGCCAATTTATGTTTAGATTCGGCGCCAAAAAAAATTACAAAAAAAAATTACACAGAGCAAAATAATAGAAACCAAGTTTCCCAAATTGACAGTGCCGGGTCAAGCATTTCGTAGTCGATCGTTCCTAACCTATGTATGTATGAACTCTGTGACCGTTTTGCCTTCCATAAATCACAGGGACAGGCCTTGCAAAACTCCGTGCCGGTCATGGCCCTCTCAGTTTCTAATAAATAATAAAATATTAAGTCAAAAACATTGACATTTCACTCTTTTTCAACTTTTCAAAACCAAGCATCCATTTTTTGCTTATTTATTGTTTGTTATTAAAAATGTCATCACAAACCAAAGGCCGAACATTGGAAGACTTTATAAAAATTGACAAAATAGGCGAAGGTTGGAAACAATGCATTTCTTTGGGTTCGCTTTTTCGAACGTTCGTTTCTCAGGCACATATGGCATCGTGTACAAGGGACAGGAGAAAAAGACGGGCAGATTTGTGGCGATGAAGAAGATTCGGCTGGAAAGTGAGGACGAGGGCGTCCCGCCGACGGCCATCCGCGAGATTTCCATGCTGCTCGAACTGCGCCACCCAAACATTGTGTGCCTCGAGGATGTGATCATGCAGGAGAACCGTCTGTATCTGATCTTCGAGTTTTGTCAAATGGACCTGAAACGCTTCCTGGACAATATGTGCGACCCGTCGGGCATGGACGTGCAAATGCTGAAGAGCTTCCTTTACCAGGCGAGTTGTTTTTTGATGTCACGTCGATGGCACTCCCAAATAGGCATTCCAAGCCAAATAAGGCACGGGACCGTTCTATCGTTTTACCAGATCCATATGGCAATATGACTTGGTCAAACTACCAACGACTTTCGGTGATCGAATTAGACAAAAACCTCTAAACCGTGGTCATTTACCGCAAACTGCCTTCTTATGAAGCGCAGCCATTTGTGACCATTTTCTTATAAGACGGGCCCGGTTTGCTGCTGGTCATCCATTCAGACTGAATATTCTGTTCAGATTTGCCAGGCTATGTGCTTCTGTCATCAGCGACGCGTGCTCCACAGAGACTTGAAGCCGCAGGTTTTTTTAAATAACAGCCTTAATTGGCATCAACACCCATTTGATTTGTTATAGAATTTGCTCGTAGATCCGGAGGGACAGGTGATCAAATTGGCTGACTTTGGCTTGGCGCGTGCCGTCGGAATTCCAATCCGCGCATACACACATGAGGTACTCTATAGTTGGCAATGTTTGGACACTTGGTTCTCGGTATCCTTTTGCACTTAACTTATAAGCGCCAAGACCTTCACTTTCGATCTACGCTAAATTTGGGATATAGGGAAAAGTACCGGTTTCTTCGCCCCAAGCCCCACTATGGAGTTGCCAAATGCCCTACACACAATAAATTAGTGATGTAATTTCTCGTTTTAATTTGGACAGAACGGATACAATTAACCATTTGTCTGCTGTTCATGTTCATCCATCAGTCCATTGCTTAAGGTCGTCACACTTTGGTACCGGGCACCCGAAGTGCTGCTTGGCGCTGCCCGCTATTCGACCGGCGTCGACATTTGGAGCATCGGCTGCATTTTTGCAGAAATGGCGCGCAAGAAGCCACTCTTTCAGGGCGATTCCGAAATTGACCAACTTTTCCGCATTTTTCGGTGATTCTCAGTTTAGATTTTAATTCGCCTTTGCCTTTCATTAGAATTTTGGCCACACCAACCGAAACAATTTGGGAGGGCGTCACCCAATTGCCCGATTACAAACCGACTTTTCCCAAATGGAACGGAAACCAATTGACCAGTAAAATGCGCGCCTCCTCTCTCGACGACGTGGGCCTTCCATTGCTTTCGGTCATTGTTTATGTGTTATAAGTGTCCATTTGTGTCCATTTTCAGAAAATGTTCATCTACAACCCGGTCGACAGAATTTCCGCGAAGGACATACTCAAAAGCACCTATTTCAGTGTTTGTTCCTCCTTGGATTATTGTTTTCAATTGCACTCAATTTTGGCTTGTTTAGGACTTGGATAAGAGAAAATTGCCGGCGGGCGACTACGACGGCACTTTGACGCTGTGCACTGAGGACTAAAGTGAGACCGAGAACGAGATGGACATACACTCATATTCCGAATCATACAACCTTATGTAATAGACCGAAGCATAAAAAGGTCGTCGTTTAATTATTCAATTTTCTGTGTCGTTTTTTGGAGGTGCAACTGTTTTCATTATTTGGAACTTAAATTTGAAATTGTTTGCCTTTGGCATTTTGTCATTCTAAGCGAGTTTCGTTCCTTTTCTCCTCAAATTTGATTCCTTTTATGGGGCCGAATAAAACGGAGTCATCAGCTGATGAAGGCGAGCAAAAGAGATTTGCAGGCGTCGCAAAAAAAATGGATGAGGACATTGACAGGTTCATGGAGGATTTGGCAGAAAAGGTAATCAAAGCCGTGCAACTTCGGCTAAATAGCGGGCGGGGTAGCAGTGATGTTGCTTTTGAGTTCTTTAATTTACTCCCAGTTCCGCAGTTACTTTTCTAATTGAGACATTTGCCAAAACTGAAATATTGGCTTCAGAATGGTTGTGCCGCCAAAAACAAAAAGCCTTTTGACTTTGCCAAATGGTGCGAAGAGATCGACAAGCATCCAGCATTTGCACGTGAATTGAAGCCGTCCGAAGACGGACAATATTCGATGGAAGTGCAGGCGTTACAGGTGAAACTGAAATGTGGAACAATCGCCGGTATTCTGGTGGATCGGTGACTTTTTTTGGGACAAATTCTGAGATTTAATTGAATGCGAACCTTCGTATTTACTTAGGCAATGCGATATGATGAGGACGATCCGGTGGAATGTGCGAATTCGCACAAAGGTGAGGGAAATCGACACTTTGAGCAACGAAATTACCGTTGGGCCGTCGATGCATACACAAAAGGCAATTGGACAAACATTCAATTAAATAAACACTATACCTTTAATGAAGTTTTAGCTATCAAACTCCATTGTGCCGATGTTTGTCTAAACTCTGTGCTGTTCGCAAATCGCGCGGCCGCCAACCGCCGGTTGGGCAATATTCGATCGGCGTTCAAAGATTGTTTTTTTGCGCGACGTTTTGATCCGACCAATGTGAAGGTTTTGTATTGATAAATTTGTTTTGACAGTCGACGACTGATTGACCGACGCCCGTCCCTTTTATAGGCAATTCGCCGTGGCGCCGAATGTTTATTGGATTTGGCAGAGGCGGCCAAATGCATCGAATGGATTGAGACAAGCTCTGCTGGGGACGCAACGCAGTCAATGGAGCGGGACGAACAGCTCCAAAAGCTGAGGAGGCAGGCGGAGGCACTGAGGCCGAAGGAGGACAGAGACGCCCGAGCAAAGAGGGCAAAAGTGGGCGAGGGTCATATGAATATCCAAAAAAAAAAACATTTATTTGGTCTGGGATGGGTTAACCAATTTTCGGAGAACTTTAATCGCTGGCTTTGCAACCCGTTAACATTAAATTTGTGTTTTAAATAAAGGCATCGGCCCAATTGAAGCGCGACAAAAAATTGTTTGAGGCGCTGAGGCGGCGGGGCGTTTGCCTTTGCCCGTCGGTGGATGAGTCGGACGACCTCTGCCAGCAATTGCAAATTTCCTTCGGCCCACTCGAAAAGGTGAAAGTCCGTCCCTTTCCGAGTCGACAATATTTTACAAAATCATTTCAGCATTCGATGGTTCGACTTGTGGAGGAGGGCACCGACTGCGAGCAGCTTATTTGGCCTCTTCTGTTGCAGTACCCGGAGAGTGCACAGACTGACTTCGTTGCTGAATGTCCGGAACATATGCTTTTGGACGAAGCACTCACCGAGGTACATAAACATCGGCACGGATGTAATTGGATAAAAAAAACGTCTGACAGCCGCCCCATGTGCTCTAATATTCAGCGAAAGTTTTTCGCCATTTTAGCCAAAACCCCTTAAAAATTCCATGAATTGTTAAGCATATTAAACCCGCATTTCCCCCAGCAGGATTCTATTTAAAAAATAGCTCTCCAAGTCCACTTCATTTCCTTTCCCCTTTTAGGTGTTTTCTTCGCCCGCTCTTTGGGATGTCTCCCACCATTTTCGGTTTGTTTTTTCAGGCTGACTGAAAAAATTTTTTTTTTAAGTTTCGAAAACGTCCGTTTCTTTATGGCACTTAGCCGCGCGGACGGAGAGGAACGAATCCGCGAGATTTTTCCCGAAAAACACTCGCTTGGCGCCGTGCTGCGATGGTCAGATGTGTTCGTGACGAGTGGGCTGCCCGTCATCCAAGTTTATACGAGGCAATATTTGAGTCTCAATAAACTGGCGGCATCCGACGCAGAGAAAGGCATTTTCCAATTTGAAAAGAGATGAGACCAACGATATAAGCCAATTAATACATCGTTTTTTTTGTTAGAGAATTTATTTTGCAATAAAATTTGCATTAATTCACATCCCTTACTGTGTGTTTTAATTCAATAAAAATATGTCGTGACAAAATCTTATCAGAAGAAATCGGCGGCCGACGCTCTCTTCGCCCCAGCCGCGTCTTGCTGCTGCTGCCCTTCGTTTTCCATTTCTGAAAATTAAATCGGACATCATCAAATTAGACTTTGTGCTGCTTCCATTGCCTTTCCGTTGTTCCTCGCTGTCCGCCTTTTGCTTTGTGTGCAGTAATGACAATGTGGCGGGGCCGGGCGATGGAATTCTGAAATGGACGGGCGAAATGGGGAATGAATGAATAGCATGGCATTTCGATTGATTGCTTGCCAATGGCCTAACATTGAGCCGGGATTGGGCTTACTTACCTCAGCAGGTCGTCCGTCACCGATACACTGCTCGAGGGCGACGCCGCCACTGCCGCGCGTTTGGGCGTCGTGGAGCCCGACTTGGGCTCGTTTTTCACTTTTATCATCTGATAAATTGCTGGGCTGAACATTGTCCGTGAAGCACCGCTAAAAGTTTTTCATAAACGCATGTGAAAAGGGTAAAGCATCGATTCGACTGACCTCCCCCGCGGGCTCGGAGACACTTTGATTCGGTCGGTGCCCAGTCGAATGCCAAGCCGATCGCCCAAAAGGTTGCGGGCGGCGGGAGACATTGTGGCCAAACGGCCGCCAGAAGAGCGGACCGAATTGAATTTTGGCGTAGTCCTGCAAAGCATTTATAAACCAACAATGCCATGAATCATGCCAACGGATGCCGACATACGGTGCCATTTGCTGAATTTGGTCCATCGCTCGTTTTCGCTTGTTGTGATAACGCGACGCAATTTGTTCAGCAATGCCTTGTGCAATTTTTTCCCGAATTGGAACTTCAGGGATCTGAAAATGAAAGGCAAAGTGACATTTTGCGAGGAAAAAGGGCCAAAAGAACAGATGTGTCACTTCACTGCACTCACTCGAAATGTGGGCGCGTCCTCCAGCGATGGCTGAATGTCGGGGGCGTCGAGTCGGAACGGCGTGCCCTCAATCTCTCCCCAGGTCATCAGAGGAGACTCGTCGACACCTGACAGAAAACAACGAATTTGATCCCGGCCATGGCCAATCTTGTCCCTGTAACCTGGCGCCGGTGTTGGCGTGGCAACCATTCCGACTGTATTGCCGTCAATGCCCATCAGTTTGCCGGTGATGTCCACATGTCCCGCATGTTTAGCCATGTGTTGGAAGGTGGCACGCGCCATCATTTGCTGCTGGGGCCGTTGCGTCGTGGTTGCTTCAGTGTCAAGACGGGTGCCTTCTCTGTTGATGGACATCTCGCGCTGCTTGGCCCGCTCGATGTGCTCGCCCATTGTCAGCGGTGCCTCCTCCAAATGGTTGAACAGCACAATGTTCCTCGCCCTATAAGCCCAATTGTCCACGTTCACTGGACGGTCCACTGAATTCTGATGCGACAATTATTTTAATAATGGTGCAAATTGGCAATCATTGGCAAAGTCGGCCGTTTTCAAATGCCATATGGGAATAAATTGTTGATTTTTTTGCCAGAAAAGTTTCCGCAATTCAGTCCCAAATTACGTCACCCTTTTTTCACTCTGTTTCAGTTTGCCCGTTTCAATTTTCCCCAATTTTTACTTCACCCGTCTCATTGCGTCTCGCCACCATTTGTTCATCCGCCGCTTCGATCATTTGGGGAGCCCGAAACACCAAACTTTCGTTGTGCTTCTTCTCTGCTGCGTACATCCATGCATTTTTAACCTAAACATTATTGTAAAATGCCAATCCTTCACTCGCCCAATATAATTTTTTGTCCAAAATAAAATATGACCAAATTATAATGTCAATGAACGGACCCTTTCGCGCTTCTTGCCCAGCTCCGCCAACTCCTCGAAACTGGCATTGTCCTCGCTGGTGTATTTTTCTGTTAAAAATGTTGATCGTTTTCATGAACCCTTCACGCCTTAATTTCCCCTCTCTCTCTGTCCCTCCCGTTTTTTCATGCTTTCTATCCCTCCCGCTTTTATCTCTCTATCCCTCTCCCTGGCCCTCATTCGCTCTCTCTCTCCCCCTCCTTTGTCTCTACCTCTCAGTGCCTCAACTGTCTCACTCACCTAAATATGTCTGCACTGTCAGCTCGTCCAACTTTCCACGCTTCTTCTGTTGCTTCTTCTTCTTCTTCTGTTGCTGCTCCAAAAATGCCTCGTTGTCTCCCTCTCTGTTGGCGTACGGTGTCGTCGTCTGTTTCAATTCCTTAAAAATTAATATTTTTTTCTTGCCGGAGGGAAGAAAGGTTCCATGGAATGCCTTGGCGCCGGTTTTGGTGTCCTCGCCGCCCTCTGTTTCAGCGGGCGCGGGCGTGTCTGGGTCGAACGCGCCGCCGCCCCCGTGGCGGACGGCAGTCGGACTGTGCGGCCGCTGGGACGGCGACGTGCGCCGGTCCGTTGTGCGTTGGGTGCTGTAACGGATTTGCAACTCTCTGATCTTCAAGTGATCATTGCGCGCGATCGCCTCCAAATACTCGGCCTGCGCCTAAAGGGAAAAGGCATTGTGCCACTCTCTCTCTGCTGGTGCCCAAATACAAACATTCTGAGGATTTCGTGCAACAATGTGCCCCAATGCCAATATTTTTGGTCCAAAGTGTCGTAACCCTGCGGCATTTGCCGTCTCAGACTGACCTTCATTTTGGGCAACTCGGGGAAATAGTCGCGCACAATTAGCTTCTCCAAATTCTGCACATATTGCTCCTCGGGCAGTACTTTGCGTGCCTCTTTCCTCGTCTCCAGCACTTTGGCCCCGAGTTTGACCATTTTCTTTTTACGCGACGACTCGGGCACGTCCACAAGGGCATCAACTTGGTCAAAACTATTCAAATTGTCGGCGTCTGAAGAAGTCATTATGACTCTCTTAGCAAATAGAAAATACAAAGTTCTGCTGAAATATAAATTAAGATAGAAGCCTATAATTTAGCTAAAAATGTTTTGCCTAATAAATCTGTCTTTTAAAACTTCAACGCATGTGCAGACTTTTTTTGCCATGGGCTTACATATGAACAGGATTAAAAATACTTGGGCAAGATTTAAAAATCAATACGCCACAATTAAATTTTAAGCATTTTGCTTGAGGAGCATTTACTTTTAGACTGCCTCTGCTTGGGTTTCAGAAAAGTTTTCGTTTACAATTTTTACTTCCATAAAACTGTCCAATCCAATTGTGTGTAAATTGTATTTGTGTAAATGAAAATAAAGTGGTGATTACGATGACAAAACGAATAGCAGCCAAAGGCAAAAATAGAAGATTGCAAAATTACAAAATAATTGAGAAAAATTAGATGCTAAGAGTGCTAAAATAAAATAAATATTGCTGACATTGAATATTCTGGCACCTTTTTTGCTTAAGAAACAAACTGAAAAAATGCTGGAGGACATAAACGAAAAATAGAGAGAAAAGGCCACGGACAATGAAAAATGATATTGATTAGCCATCAAATGCATTCAATCATTTTGGTCACTTCAATTTGAACTGTCCCATCGGTTGTTTGACTTGTTCCACGTAATTTGCCGGCAGCATTCCCCAACTGAATGGATCGGTTAAAATGATAATGAAGAAATGGTTGGTTGTAAGGCATGCCGCGAATTCAAAAAGGGTTTAAATTTAAATGCCCACAGCAAAGTCCTCTGCACTGTGCCGGTCATCCATCCGTCGTCCACCTTTTGGCAGTTTACAATGACATCGCCCTCCTTGAAGCTCACCTGTTTAAGGTTATGGCATTCATTCATTCAATTAATTTCCCTTTGTTTCAAAAGGTGTTTTAGATCGGAGCAGGTCGTTTCCCCCCGGGTCGGTTCCCCCCCGGGTCGTTTCCCCCCCACGTCGTTCTCCCCCCCCAAAGCGTTTATACCCTAACCGGCTATAGGTTCGAAGTTCGAACGGTCTGAATGTCGAACAAGTACAAAAATCGAACTTTTCGTCGTAG
>JAKKIK010001475.1:0-16122 GCA_024500135.1 Heterodera carotae | reverse complement strand
ACCGGGACTTGACTTTTTTCGAAAACCGAGACCGGGACCGGGACCGGGACCTGAAAAAACCGGGATTTCCCGACCCGGTCCCGGTCCCGGTCCCGCTCAACCCTAGTTGTGCGCTTAAAGCTATTACGGTTATTTTCTTTTTCTTTTTTTTTAAAGAAAATGCGAATGTTTTGTCAAAGACAAAACAAAAGCAGCGCAAAATTTTTATTATAACCTAAAAAAACTTTTGATTATTAGTAGATTTCTAATCAAATATAAGGGCAGCTATACACTTCTTCAATATATTCCTACAAATACAAAAATAGAAAAAAGAATTCAAAAAATATACAATAATAAGTCGAAATATGCAAAATAAACTACGGTTAGAAGTTCTTCCAAATCAACCTGAAATGTATTCGTCGTACTTAATTCGACTTGGGTCCAAAATTCTGTGCTTTTCTTTTGAATTTATGCCCGCACTTTTTGTCCACTTTTCAGTACTGCTTCTTCTGTGCATAAATGGTGTTCAGCTTGGTCTGGACGTCTATCAGCTCCGTGTCCAATGCGTCTTTCTGTGCTTGATCCGTTGCTTTGCCCATTTCAGTCCACAATTGTTCTTCCTTTTGTTGAAGTTGCTGCAATTCTGTCTTAACAGCAATAACCATGTTTTTTATAAGCCCTATAATGTCATCTTTCAACGTTTGCATATCTTTAGGGTTCATATTTATTAATTTAAATTCGTAAAAATGACAAAAACATTGCTTATATGCTTAATTTAGGGGAGACTTTTTGAAAATAAACATTAAACTGTGAAATTATTACAACGCGCATTAAAGCTCATTAATCGTATAGTAAAACCTGAGCAAGCAGCTTGCATAATTGGAGTATAAGCAGAACGAGGAAAAGCATGATTGAATGCAATTTCATTGTGATCAATTATAAGGATTTAGTGGAATTTTTTTTAAATTGAATGAATGTTCGAATCCAGAGTTGGTTAAATACGAGCAATTTTAGCTTGGCATTTGATTTTATCCTAATTTAGGAATAAATATTTTTAGAAAAACTTTTTTATTCTTATTACTCAAACAAAGAAAAATGTTGGAACAGCTTTAACTATAATGATGAATAAACTCATTCAGCATTTAATTGCTTTAAAATTTGCAATTTTTCAAATTTTGATTGAGTATGAAAACTTAAACTTTACAGCAAACTGTCCACGCCAAAAAGGTCGTGCCAAACCGACCAATAGAGCAATCTTTGGATCGATTTAATTAATTTATTTATTGTATTATATTTTCATTATTTTTTTTTTTTGTAAAAATATCTTATCTTAATCAATACATATTTTAATGTTAACAAATAATGCTCGACTACCTACGTGTATTTCTGCTATTTTAATTAAAAGTAATATTAATTCATATTGCTACAATTTGCTACATTAATACATAGGTTTATCAAACATAATAATATTTTTTGTTAAAATTATTTTTTTTCAGAATTCATTTTATAAATTATCGTCACAATGAAAATAAATAATCAAATAATGCATCCGTGCGTAATTGTAGTTTTTTGCGCATGTTCTTACTTTTATGCGGCGACCGAAGCAATTTGTTTAGGTGACATTTTTGTCGGCCGAGTGCTGTGATATTTTAATATGGGGTCAAAGTATTTTTTCGAGTTCAAATGCATCGCTAAAAATCTTTTTAATGATGCTAAACATTTATTCAAACAAAAAAGCAGTAAATTAAATTATAGTCATGGTTTTCTTAACTTTGACTCGCTAGAAGAGCTCAAATTTGTACAATCCTAAAAAGGTGGCTCTATTAGAGGCGGGCTTAAAGTTAATTAGAAGAGGGTTTTGTGTATATATATACAAAGTTAGATAAATACGAAAAGCCTAACCGGAAAATGTAAAGTTTCAAAAATGCCGTATGAGACTGGCATAAAATTGTTACACGCCTTTGTCACATGGACAAGTCGACACACGGAAGCGGGAAATAAATAATGAAATATAATACAAATGAAATCGACCCAATAAAGCAAATATAAAAAAAGTTCAGAAAATGCCTTCAAAATGCTTGACGAGCTCTATTCAAAATTATTAAACCTTCCAAGCGCAGAAAATGTAAATTTTACCGACAATTTCGAAATTCATTTGGACGAGAATTTAAAGTCAATGTTGGATGCAATAATTTTTTACAGTAATGCAATGGAAATGTTAAATGTTCGACAAAATGGAAAAAGAAAAAAATTACGAGACAAATTTGTCGAAAATTTTAAAATTTTAATGCAAAATTTTTCCAGTTTAGACAGTATTTCAGAAATAAATTTGTGCAATTTGTGGAAATATTGGCGTGCCTTAGGCGATTTTTTGGGTATATAATTATTGTTTTAAATTTTATGTAATGTTTTTCAATTTAAAAACAAAAATTTAGTTGATAATAATAAAACTCCAGTGAACTTAAAATTTTGTCTGAAAGGACGTGATCAAATTGTTGTGGAAGAAATCAAATGCGACAAAAACATACACAAAAACCAAGCTTATCTCAGAGATTTGGCACGCGCACATTTTAGCGCAATTATTTTTTTGTTGGAACAAAAAAATGAAAAGCACAACAAATGGATACAAATTGGATTTGCTGAACAATATCAAATAAGGTGCATATTTAATTCTTCAAAATATTTAATCTGGGTTTTAAATGCATATACTTTTCTGAAAAGTGATACTGGGACTGAATAAGCCGGGACCGGTTTGGCCGAACCCAGACCAAATTAATAAAAGAGACAAATTGTTTGAGTGATTTAAATAAATGTTGCAAATTATTGCACCGATTTGCAATACCTCCCGATTTGAAACAAATCGTTCGGGTAATTTTAAATGAGGTACTGATATGAAACGAACATTGATGAGTTTATCCAAGCATGGCTAAGCCAATTAAACCCCAAAACTAAGTAGGGATTTGATCTAGATCGTATTTAAGTGCAAGTCGGGTACAACATATAAGAAGATATACCAAAAGAATAGTATTTTTAAAAAATATTTTTCTTTGAATCAACCGACAAAGTAATCTTTTGCTTATCTTTTTTAAATATTATTAATAATTTGCAGGGAATTTACAAAATTTCATATTGATAAAAAAATAGAGGATGAGACAAATTTTGCTTATCAATTACGGCGTTTGCGGCGAATAAATAAATACGATAAAATAATTATTGAAATAAAGAACAAAATAAAACAATTAATTGGACCATTTTTAATGGCGGAATTGGAATTAATTCGACCGATTGAAATGCAAATTGGTAGTCTTAAAACTATGAATTTATTTACAAACAATTCAATTTAGAGATTATTGATATCGATGAGATGGCTATTGAATATGCACAGATTTTGTCACAAAATCTTGAAATTGGGGTAAATGCATCTGCCAAAGTTTCAATTCGAATTGTTTTTGGCAAAATTATGCAAATTTTTAGTGAAATGTATAAAATATTAAATTTAAATAAAGCGTTTGAAACAGACATTTTAAATTTGTGGAATGAAGAAGAATTGTTACACTTTCATATTGATTTGAAACAAGATGGTCGAAATGCATTCATCAAAATTTACAATATTTATTTGAATTTGGCGGAAATATTCAATAAAATCCCTGCCATAAAGCAAGAAGACAAAATTCACATTTTGACAGATAAAAAAATAAAACAATTGTACAAGGGATTTGCGCAAAATGATATCACTTTTGAGCTGGCATGGGACGATTTGTTGGAGGTCCATGCGAAAAATGTACTCAGAATTTATGGGACAAAGTCCACCAATGCATTCAGCGCACTTTTGCACAATTCGCTGATGTTGGAAAAGGGCACAAAGTCAAGACTTCACGCTTTTTTTGTTGCTAATATTCGCTTAGGAGAAACAGTTTACCAAGAATTGACCAAACAATATCGAACATTGATACAAATACTAAGAGAAGGTTTGTGAATTTGTTTATCTTATTGAATTAAGTTGAAATTTGACCAAGCCCAAATATTAATTCTTTTTTTAAGTTTAGAGCTGGATGATGACCAAATTCAAGAACTTTTCATAAGAAATTATACCAGATATTTGAATATTAAAAGCAGTGCAATAGAATGGAATAAAGCGCGATTTGTGCTCAATATGTTGCCATGTTATCAATGGTGATAATCATTTATAATAATTGAATATTAAAAGTGCTCATTTTTGGCTTAAATTATAAATTTAAACGAGCCGCCCAATTTATTCAAATGCATTTTTTCTGCGAACTTGACTCTATTTTTATCTTGATTTAGAGCCAAACCCCACTTAAGCGGGAATGGGAAAATTAGTCGAAAAAAAGGTTTTAAATTTTATATTTTTGTAAGTTTTGGTTTTAGGGGGATCGAATCAGGCGCAAAATGAAAATAAGCGATATAAATTTGTTTACATAGTGATTTTATAAAGTTTTTTTTAAATTTATTAAATAATAGACTTTACCTGTCCTGGTTTTCAGTAAAGAAAAATCTCGATCTCCGGCTTTTAAGTAGAATACCACTCACGTAATGCCCACCTTTTAAATTTAATAGGATGAAGAGGACAAGAGACAATCCGACACAAACAGCCGAAAAAAGACATGAATTGGATGATAAAATAGTCAACTTTGAAATAATAATGGATTCTGTTGCACTAGCGGAAAATGTTAACAAAATTCTGAATTACGAACACAAAATTTTGCATGATTTTAAATTGTACAAAGTAAACTCATTTGCTGAAGCTGAACACATTGAACAGCACAAGGAAATTGTGGAAGATCTGATGCAAAACTGTCAACAATTTCGAGACAAATTGGAAGGTGAAAATCTAATAAAAATTAGGGCCGAAATTACTTAGTTAGATATTTGGAAGGTGAAAATCTAATAAAAATTAGGGCCGAAATTACTTAGTTAGATACCTATATGCAAACCAAAAGTTTAGATAATTTCCTTCCTGTCTTATCAGAATTACAAAAAAGTAATCTAAATGAAATTGCCCATCATGGATTCAAAAATAGGTATATACATTTTACTGTTGACCATGACGGGCAACAAAAAAGTTAACCCTTTTTTAACTCAGCCAATAAAGGAACGATTACCGTACATCCGGAAATAGTGTCCCCGGGACACCATTTTTCAACCCCCTCCAAAAGAGGGACATATATTCTGGGAACAATAACTTCGGGTGAACACTATTTCCAGAAGTACGACATTTTCTTTTTTTACCTTTACCAATCGATATCTGAATTCGAGATTGTGTTGCGAAAATTTTTGTTTCTTTTAGTTATCTTCCGGTTCCAAATTTAATTGAGCTTTAACAGAATTATAGTCATGAATTTACATTAATTTCAAAATAAAACGGAAATGAGCAAAATAATGGCTCGTTATTCGTATTTGTCTCGACTCGGGAAAAGTCTCGGGTCTCGAGTCCAGGCCGTAATTTTAATAATAAAAGCTAATTTGTATGTCAATGCTGTAAAAGTGACTCAATTTCTTTCGTTGAAATTTTATTTTTACGAATAAGAGAAAAATGAATTTATAGAAATTTGCGTAAGCATAGAAAGAACAGAGAAAATTGGCATTAAATATTCAAAAATGTTGGAACAATTAACCACCAAAGGAAATATTAATAAGAATAAAGATAAATGGGAAGAAGAAGATTCATCTGATAATGAATGCCAAGCAACAAAAGAAGTGACGGACGAAGGTATACAAAGTCTGAGATGGGCCCGGGTTACAGACCTTATTATAGAAAATATCCAGGATTTCCCTAGAATAACTAGGGTTTACTAAAAGAAAAAAACATATATAATCGGATGATAGGACTGCTAAATAAAAAAAATAAATATCCAATGCAAAACTTTGATGTCGCATGGGCTTTAATAGAAATAACGCTAAATCGTTGATACGAAAGTAAATTTAAAATTGCTTAAGAAATTGTTCATAATTTCTGTGCAGTTTGAAGGCATCCAATACATGGAAAAATTTGACTAACCATCAAAAATTTTTTATGGTGGCCTCGGACCCCGAATCCGACATCAATTTCGCCCATCCCATATTCAAAAGTAGCATTTGAAAACATTAGGATCTAAAAGTATATACCAAATAAAACTTTTATCAAACTCAAGAAAATAGTGAGTTTGATGTATATTTAGGCTTAATTTAATACTAAGAATTTTTTCGATTTGAACTATCTCTAGAGTCTGCTTCTATTATAGTGCTTCAAATTGAAGGGTGCTTCAATTAGAGAAAATACGGTAATTTTAGTAGAGACATGATAAGGCCGGGCCCGGGTTTGTTATAAAACATAAAGCAAAAGTAACGAAATCTATCAATCAGCGCCCCAAATTAAATTCTTGAGCATTTCGAACATCTTATTTTTAGGAAGTTACCGTTTTATTGAAAATTAGGCTAACCTTGTAACCTTGTGCCTGGCCTTGTAATTTAAAACACAAGGAAAATCTGCTCTCTAAAATATTACTAAATTTTATATAGAGAACATAATTAATTAAAAATTTAATAAATTTTTTTAATACACAGAAGAGGAAAAATTTGCATTGACCACCATGATGTATGAATATAAGACGATGCTATCAGAAGAGGACAACATTCGCACAATGCTTTTTAAGGACACATACACAATCAATTCCGCATACTTTCAGTGTAAACAATGGCTGAAACTGATTTTGGAATTTATGAACGAGCAAAGAACAAAAATAAATTCAAAAGTCGCGGGGGATGCAATCGTTCGCATTGAATTACTTTTGTCGCAAACTAATCGGGGCGAAAAGCTATTTGCGCACAAACAGTTTAAAATTGAAAAAATTTGTGAAATCGCCCATTTAATTGCACATATTCACGCCCAAATGGGTTTGAAGCGCGTCGCAAAGTGGAGAGAATTTGCCAGCCAAAATGGCATTAGTTGCTTTGTCGAACATGTAAATTTAATGGTAATAATAATTTGAAAAATGAATACAATTTATTTTAAATACCTGAAATTCAGCTGATCACTGATCAAAACGAAGTGGAAGCGTCAAAATGTGGTGATCAATCGGTTCGAAAACATATTTCATCTCTTATAAATGCTTCTCCAATTCGCGAAGAAATTCACATGCGTGTAATTGTAACACTGTGTCAGAAAGTTCCCACTTTTTTACAATTTTTATTAGAGGAAGGACCAACTTTGCCATTTCTTAAAGATTTAGGTATATGATTGAGATCGGTCAATACAATTAAATGATCAAAAATTGAATCAATAAATTGATCAATTAATTAAACAATTAAAACATTGATAAAATTGTCTAAGTATCAATAATCTTTTGAAACAATAAATTGACCAATTAAATGATCAATATTGGTTAGTCAATATTCCTTCAATTAATTGAATCTTTCTCTACAAGTAATTGTTATTGACTCAATTAATTGATCAATTAACTGGTCGATCTGGTTGTCCAATCTCTGTTTTATTTAATTGGGTTGATTGGAGAATTGCATTTGGCTGAACTTAGGTAATGGCAAATGCCACAAAAACAGCATCAAATTCATTATATTAATTTATTTCTTATCAAATCTTTAGTTTTAAATTTCTTCCGCCGGCACCTTGCCACAATTTAAGTACTAATCGCAAAATTAAAAAAAAATTGTTAAAAATAAATGAAAACTTTTAGTAACTCTTGATCAAACAGAGCTAACACTTTTCTACAAGAATATTTTGTCAAATGGATCATCAAATGGTGTCTCGGAGAGGGAACTTAAAATTGTCATGAAAATAATGATAAAAAATAATGAAAAAATTGGAAAGCAAATAAAGGAAATGCACGAAGCGAGAAAAAATGAAATAATTGAAATGCAAAAGAAAGAACAAATCGTTGCATTCAACAAGATTGACACATTTGAAGCTAACAATAATACTCATCAGTTGGTCAACCAATTAAAAGCACAAGCCGAAATGTACAATGAAATGTTACAACAATTTATAGTGCCATATTCAGAAATGACAAATGCATTAGTCGAAATGTATGCCATGCTAAAGGCAAGTTAATATTAAATCATGAATTAAAGGTCTAAATAGTATTTGTTCATAATAAAAATAATTTCTCAAACAATATATTAAATAATTATATCATTACTGCTGAATTGGTTTTTAATAGTAAGGAAATTTTAATTAATCTTTACTTTTGAAACTAAAATAAATTTTTAGCTGTTCGACATTTTTACGGAACCGGAAAATAAGTTTCGGCTTATGTGCCCGCTGCTACGCTACGAAAAATTTATGACAAAATTCGTTGACAGCAAAACGCTTCCACAAATTAAATGGCAAACGCCGTTCGAATGTTTCCACGCAAATTTTGGCGAGCTTTTTGTGGAACAGAATGATTTGCTTAGCAAAGAACATTTCGATTATTTTGCAATGCATCTGAAAGAGTGCCAAAACAGTGATCAAATTGTGCAAGTTTTACGCGAAAAAGACGGCGCCTTTTTGTTGCTGCTCAATTTGGTTGGCGGAGAAGACAAAATGGGCCAATTGTGGCGCATTCCGTCAGTGCGCGAAAAGCTCGTCAACAAAAATTGTTAGTGTGCCGAAAACTATGTGCATATTTTTGCCAGATAATGGAGAAATAATGTGTCTAATAATAGATTCTTCGCGCTAAAATTTATCCATCATAAACAGAAAACCCTGTTTTATCATCTAAAAAATGAAAATCGGGTGTTAAAAATAGGCCTAGCGAAAACCCAGGCCTAAACCGGTCAGTTTCGGTTTTCTAAAATACATTTGGGATTTGTTCTTTTGCTTTCTACTTGATAAATACTATTTTAAAAACCATATTTTATTTCTTCTTTTTTATTGATTTTTATTTTTCATATTTCACCAACAAATTTCGCCTTTTGATGCATTATCGGCGCTTTTTGAAGGCCGATCCTTTATCATTTTCTGACTCGAAATCGCGAGAACTTTTGGCGGCCGAAATTTTTGTGTGGCAAAATTGGTTGGAGTCTGAGCGGCGGAATCGCAAGGGAAATAATATTCAGAAAATTGTCGACGAATTGTATTTTTATTCCCGCATTTATTACGATTCTCACATCGCTGCACACTTCCCCAATGAACTTGCAATGGAATCAAGCCATCTTTTTGGCAGTTTTGTTTGCGGTAATTTTCATTTTTAATCCAAAGTTAATTTTGGCTCTAATTTAATCATCTTTTTCATAGTGAGGATAAAATTTAAACTTACTAAAAATATAAATCGAATATTTAGAAATCAACAAATTCTTTAAAAAATATGGCGACAAAAATTTTGAAGACAGTAATTTTGAAAAGGCACTGTTCGATTTACTCTCTTATGCTCCTGTTCAAGGCAATTTAAATTGGATAGAAAATGGAAATAAATTTGCTAAGCCAAATGAAGCCATAAAAGCATTGCATTTTGCAGAGTTCAAACAATTTTTGGACAATGAAAAAAAAGATGAAAAATTACATGAAAAATTTTTAAAAATAAAAACAGGTTATTTATTTATATTAATTTAATGTTAATATTATTTCAATTTAAAAATATTTAAAATAAATTTATTATATATGCATTTATATGTATAAAAAATATAAAATTTAGACCTAAGCGAAAATAAAAGTCATCAACAAAATTTATTACAAATTCTAACAATGAATGACATAAAGACATTTTTCCAATTAGCCAACATTGAATATGACCCTAAAAATTTTGAGAAGCCAATAGGTGAAATAACAAATAACGAAAAAGCGGCAAAAAAGGCGGAAAAAAACAAACGCAAAAAGGAAAAAACTAAAACTAAAAAGCAAAGTTTTAAATATAAATAATAAATTATTATTTTATTCTTCATTAGAAAGCGGATTTTAAAGTTTTATCTTTTTTTTGCGCACCAGATACATACGTTAAAATATACATGAAAAAAAGTTTTTTTCAAAAGATTCGCGAAACGAACTAAGTTTTTTTACCTCTATAGAACTCTATTTTGGCCTTTTTCAGTTTTTAACCTCTATTCAGGGCATTTTTGGCTATTTTTTGGGTAAAATGATTCAACTTTTGGCCGTTTTTTCACGAAAATGCACCCCTAAAAATCGATTTTCCCTAATTCAAAAAATGCACCCCTAAAAAATTGTTTTTTTTGATGACTAAAATTTAAAATTTTTTTGACAATTTTATGACCAAAGTTTTACCCCTAAACAGAGAGAAAATAAATTTGGCTATTATATCGTAGGAAGCTAAAATTGCTGATATTGAAAAAAATTTAGCCTCTATTTTGCAATTTTTCGCCTCTATTTTAGTAGCTTATTGGAGGTTTTTGACCTTTAAAAATCCGCTCTCTAATTAATATATAATAAAATATAAATACGAAAAAATAAGCCCATTCAGAGATTATTGGAGACAGAAGCAGCCAATCGCAAAGTAAAGGTGAAGCAAAAGTAAATTCAGCACCTGCGGCACAAACAATGGACAAAAGCATTGACAACAAAAATAGAGATGATAAAAATATAAAAGTAACAAATAATTTGAAAATTAAAAATAATAACAATACAAAAGAACAACAAAACATTGAGTTAATCAACCAATGTTCTTTGCAATATCCGAAAGAAAAAACTGTGCCAATTTTGTATTCAATCCGAGGTAAAAAAGCGAATTACAATATTAAGCTTAAGTCTGCTTAAATATTTCAAAAAAAAATTAAAATTTTAATAAATACTTAAATTTAAGAGTACCGTAACAAAATGTTTTTGGACAAGAATTATGAAAAATATATTGAAAATGAAGGATCAAATGAATTAAAAATGCAAATTAATGCCGGTATATTCATTTTCGAACTGCAAAGTCGTTTACACATGGTTGAGGAACTCCAAAAATTTGCATATTATGGCAATCTAAATAAAGAAAAATTATTTAAAAAAGAATTCTCCGAATTTTTATTGTTACATGGTCAAAAAATAGATTTTTCTGACCAAACTTCAGTTGCTCAAGTCTTCTGCAAGATGAATACAATGCTAAAAAAATATTCAAAATTCTTTGAAATGGAAATTGAGCAAATTTCGTCGGAAAAGGAAATTAACCAAATCAAAATACAAATGCACCAAAAAAATTTATCTCTTTTAATTGTTCGAAACAAAAAATTTGGTGCAAAATGGGCAAATTATGATGAAAAATATAAGAATGAAAAACTGGCCAATTTATTTGAAGTAAAAAATTTTGATTTCAAAAAATTTGAAAGAATAAAGATGCGATGGGAAAGGTTTAATCAACAAAAATTGTTAGGTAATAATTAATCTTAAATAAATAACAAAATCATTAATTCGCTTATTTTAGATGTTACATTAGAGAAGAAATATTTGAGCAAACATGAACACAGCCATTATTTGAGTGTATCTTTTCCAGAAAACTCTCAACAAATTCATTTCCACACGGATTCTATTGCTAATGAATCATCGATAGGGGCGGCAAAAAATGTAGAAAATGCGTATAAAATATTGCATTATGGGCAAATAAATATTCGAATTTAGGTTGACCAATTTTTAAATGAGAAAAGGACAGAAGGCATTGCTTTAACTAAATTTGACAACCGACTCGAAGAAGCTTTGAAGAAAATTCATACGCTCGTCAATAACTGGGTTAAATTTTTTTTAATAATGCTTGGAGTTTTAAGCCCTTGCAGTGACTACTAACCTCAGAAAACTCAAAATTAATTTCGGGAATTGCGGTCTTTGTTTAGATTTGAAAAAAATTACGCGCCCCAGTCTAAAAATTTTTTGTTACCTTTTCGGTGAAATTTAGTCCAATGGTCTTGCCCGTGTTGTCATTTCCGGCTCTTTTTTGCTTGGCACACATACAAATGAATCGGACATTGACTTGGTGTGCATTGTTCCTGGCAAAATTGTGGGCATCGAAAATTTTTTTGGTCACCAAAATGCGACGTGCAAAGAAAAGAAATGTGTGGTGGATAATGGCGACGGCACTATTTGTAATGAAAAAAATGTTTCATTGTATTGCAAACTTTGTGAGGTAATTATATATAAAAATATTATTACGATCAACAAAAATATACACATTTTTTTGGCATTTTATGCAAATACGCAGTTTGTATAGCTTATATAATTAGAGAGGGGAGACCTGATTCCAGATCCGTGGCTTTGAATTATTGCTTGATCTGTGGTATGACTAATTTTGAAAACCCGTACCCGTGTTTTTGACTGTATCGAGGCTCATAAATCCGGTACAGGTGCTCTCCTTCTATTGCATTCCAGATTTCTCGATTTTAAGTGCCCATCTTACCCATTTCTAACTTTATCATTAAATACAATTTAAAAAATTTTCAGAATGATAGCATTAAAAAACTGATTAAAGTTATGCACAGCAATGTTTTTTTGATCAAGTTCAATTTTAACAATGTTGAATTTGACATCACTTTTGTGGCTATTCCCGACCAAAATGATTTAGAGCCCGAAATTAATGAGGAAATAATTGTGTCTTATATGAACAGTTTTCATTATGAAAATGATGATCATAAAAAGATGCTTCGAGCACTTTCAAGTAAGTTTATACTTAATATGTATAATATAACAGTTGCAAAATTAATTTTGTTTTACCAATAAAATCAACTTTTTACAATTTAATTACAATTCTTATTTGAATTAAGGTTATCGCTCAACATTTTACATTGCCAAGTTATTCAATGAAAAGGGAATTATTCACAGTACTTTATCAAAATTTATAAAATTTGGCAAGCTTATTAGCCAAGATGGCAATAAAAACTCGGACAATTTGCGGCACATAATTTTAACAATAAAATTATGGGCTAAAAGTGCGTTGATTTGGTTAATAAATTAAAAACAAAACAATATTTGTTCAGATAATTATATTTATGGAAATCGATTCGGCTACTTGAATGGCATAATGATAAGCATCATGGCTACAAAAATTATTCTACTTTATCCAAATGCTTCATTGAAATTCTTGCTTGAAAAATTTTTTGTTTGCTACTCTTTAAGGTTATGATTAGGGGTAGGGGCGAACGGTTAACCGAACCGAAACAAAAAACGGGGGTTAAAAACTGGCCAAAAAACCCGGGGGTTGAAAACCAGCCAAAAACCGGGGTCTCAAAACGATCCGTTTAGTTTAAAAATACATCATAAAGAAGTGACTTTTAATATAAAATTAATTTTTCTTAAGAAGTATCTATAAATCAGAGGTCGCATTTGAACTTATTTATAAGTAATGTACTGATTTGAGCTCGCTGTACTTACTTGGTACTGATTTTTGGGATTCAAAGGAAATTTCTGATTTTGAATGGCTATTTTTGAAATAAAATGGTTTTTTGAAGCGAATTTATCACAAAATCTTAACAATATCCACTAAAATATTCAAAAAATTTTCCCGGCTGTGCATAAAGCACCGCTGGATCAATTCCTCTTAACGATTTCAGCTTTTTGGTCTTATTTTGTGTCTTATTTTTGTGAACTAGGGTTCAGCCCCGATCCCGACACCCCCGACCCCCGACCCCCGACCTTTTTAGGCCTCACCCCCGACCCCGACCCCCTACATCTCTACCCCCGACATCCCCGACCCCCGACATTCTTGCCCCCGAAGGGTCGGGGCTGAACCCTATTGTGAACCCAAAGAAAATTACAATTTTTGGCTTCAAAAGTAAAAATAAGACGTGAAAAAAGGACCAAATTTGTTAACAAAACCACTCGCTTTCTTCTAAATTTTTCCCGGCGGCGCCTATCGACAGTGCCGGAACCCACCCAGTAAATTTGTTTTTCTTTTTCAAGCCCTTAAATTGCTCAAAAAATTGTTGTCGGTGAAAAATAAATCGCAGATGCTGATATTGTTAAATAAAATGCAAGATCAAGCCTCAAAACAACGTTTTAAAAAATGTACTTATTTTTGGCCCCAAAAATTTATTTTAACCAGTGATGTACTTCAAGAAATTTTCGATGCGACCCCTGCTATAAATTCTTCAAAATTTTCTCGGCACGGCCGAACCTCCGTTTCTATTACAAACTTTTCAAAGTTTTTCTGCACTTACAAATTAGTCATAATCTTTCGAGAAAATTCATAATATTTTTATATTATGTGGTTCCTTTAAGCATCAGTATTTAAGAAAAATTTAAAAAAAAAACCGAAATCGGGAATATGAGATTTTAGACCATCGCATGTGCCGATACAACTGAAAGAGATGACCGCAAACACAAAACATGACCCATTTGGTGCCACAAATCCAAATGAATATCAAATGCCAATTTTAACACCAATTTTTCCTGAGCAAAATGCGGCAAACTTGATCACAAGTGCAAACCTAAGAACAATTAAGGAGGAAATGTCCGACGGTAATTTAGGCAAATTTTAATCAATTGAAAAATAACAAAATACTTAGTCAATTTATTATTTCATTTTTATTTTTATTAGCACTTGTCAAAATAAAACAAATGAAAGAAGAGCACATCGATTTTGACAAATTAATAGACAATTCACAACCATTTGTGCAAAAAGTGAACTATTTTTTAATATTATTACATTGTATTCCTATGTAGTAATATTCATTTTTTTTAGTTTGATGAATTTATTTTGGTTAATTGCATTTCGGCAATAAAATCGGACGGTGAAAATTTCTGTCAATTTGTTGAGGGACGAATTCGCCTTCAAATTTTTTATGATATTGAAGGCAAAGGAACGAAAACTCAATTGTACAATAAAATTTATCGACAAAAGTGTTCACTGCCGGATAAATATTTTGTCGCGACATTTCGGTAGGGAATGGCTTTTTGTCTGAACAAAAGATTTCTCAAAATTTAAGCTAGTTTTAACGGATTGCAATTTTTTAAAAAACAACTTTTAACCGGCGTTGGGTCAACTGGCCGATGGACAACTGGCCGACAGTGAATTTTTCAAATTATTTTATAACTATTAAAATACAATTTAAAGACATTTTAAGCAGTGAATTAATTCTTTTTCGTTGCTTTAAAGGTGTAAGACCCAAATAAAATAGTTTCTGTTTTTGAGACACTTTTTTAAATTTTAATTCGTTCGACTCGACAATGCTTCCCAAAGGTAACTATAACGGTTTGCCATCATCCATGGAATTGGTGTTTGCCCATTATCGGCAGTCAAGCGAGCAATCGATCGCACCGCCAGTGAAAGTTGTTTAGATTTTGCCGATTTTTTTGATATAAGTGCCCTTCGTAACAATTTTTTTGAACCACGTTGGGACGTAATAAAAGCGGCCATTTTAAAGACGGGACTAGTCCCGGGTATCCCGGTCCCGTTGAACCCTACTTTAAAGAGAACAACACACAAGAGAAATTTGTCATTGAACTGACAATTGTGAGCGAAGCATTGCAGAGAATCAAGTCGAACGAAATAATTTTGAAAATTAAAAAAAGTGTCTCAAAAACAGAAACTATTTTATTTGGGTCTTACACCTTTAAAACAACGAAAAAGTATTAATTCACTGCTTAAAATATCTTTAAATTGTATTTAAATAGTTTTAAAATAATTCGAAAAATTCACGTCGGCCAGTTGTCCGTCGGCCAGTTGTCCATCGGCCAGTTTACCTTACACGTTTTAACCAGGCATGCTTACGGACACGGATAATCCGCGGAGGATATATGGATTTTTTAGAGACGGACGGATACGGATACCGATTTTTGAGAAATCGGGCGGACACGGACGGATGACGGATATGAAGGCCGTATCCGCGGATTATCCGTCATATCCGCCCAATTTTCTTAAGAAAATTGGCTATAGAAAAATTTCCCAGCAGCTCCTATATGGACCGCTGGGCTCTCTCATTAATCGCGAATTATCTGATTTTTAAGTTTTTACGGATAAATGTAATGTTAATTAATGGCATACAGTCATGGTCATATGTTTAACACACCCCAATAAAATTTACCAAAATTTTAAAAGATGACCCATATAATCTCTCAACAAAAAGCAACTAATAAGTGCATTACACCATTCGATAGCTTATTAAATGGGCTTTCTAACAATACCAAAAAAGTGTAAAATTCATTTACTTAAACGGATATTCGATCAGGCAAATTGCACCATACCCTTATTTTTGGGTGGTCATATGTTTAACACGGGTCACGTAACTTTT
>JAKKIK010001474.1:0-16139 GCA_024500135.1 Heterodera carotae | reverse complement strand
GTACGGCTGCCGCTGGATCCAAAATATATAATTGTGAAAAGGAAGGAACAAATCTGCCTGGCAGGAGGGAACCAATTTGGCGCGTAAACTCGCCATTTAATAAATAGCAAACGTCTCCATCCAGCGAAGATTCGCGATAACCAACGGAAATGGAGGCAAATGCAAGCAATGAGTTATATAGGTTTTGGTGTGACAAAAACTCTTTAGCCTCTTGGCTTTCACCAGATAAATATCGAGTTAATGTTGGTGGGTGTTTCGTAAAGGGAGGCAAAACAATAGACCCGTGATTACAACAAAAACTGGATGAAAATTTTCCATTTATTTTTTGGGCCTCACTATTAAATAATAATGCAGAGCAGTAGTCACAAATTTTGTCGCCAAGTGACCCCGAATCATAAAAATGGGTTGTATGCTTAGCTCGCGCGTCAGCACATGAAATGCCCTCATGTTTAACGTGGCATCGCCTTGTGATATCATTTAATTTGGTAAGTGGCAATTGGTCAGATTCAGCATCGGAATTATTTTCACTCATCCGAGTTTGAATGCGTGTTGAGCGCCTAACACCAGAAGGGGTAATAATAACATCAGGAGTTATGTCCAAAGTGGGTTCATCACAAATAAATGCTCCTTCCCCATCTCTTGGGCAATTTTGCTCAATTCTTGACTCTACGCTATATATTGGTAAGTTGACATTTTCAGTACTTGATTGAAATAATGTGCCATTGCGGCCGTGATATTCAGTGAAATTATTGTTAAATAAATGTAATAAATGCCATAAAATACGCCTTCGCTCAATATCAATGTCCAAATTTGGTAAAATAAGAGAGTTAGTGAGCAAATAAGATTCAGAATAAAGGCACACAAAAGTCCCACAATTAATCCCATCGGTTTGCCGCGTAAATTCTTGCGGATTAAGAGTATGAATGTTAATCTCAGTCCCTGTAAGCCCTGGTGTTAGCTCACACAAAGCCTTTTTTATAAGCGGCAATCGCCTGACGTCATATCCCGGAAACAATGGGTCAAATAATCGATCAAAGGTCGGTAAAGGATCCACAAATAGACATTTAATGTCTTGACGGTCAGACCGATCGAAAATGATAAGTGAAAAATGTTCAGGAAAAAATATTGGAATTAATAAAATGTCAAAATCGGGTGAATAATTATAACAGTTATCTAATGCATTAAATTCAAAAGCGTTAGGGCCAAAATGAATGTTCAAGTCCGTAAACTGAGGATTTAAAACGACAACCTTTCTGTCAATAACCAATGATGAGAGATATCGCTGAAAAGAATAAATTATATCTTCTCCAAACCATTCATTAGGATGAGACCACAAATGAGAAATAAATCCACGCGAAATTGCATCCACAGCAATGGGATTTTGTGATCGAATTTGTGGGCCAAATGGTATAACAATTGAATCAGATTGGAGTACAGACAACATTTCGTCAGAAATATTCAATTCATTTGCAGCATTAGATGAATAGAGAATAGCATTTGAAATATTTTCGGGAATAAGTACTTTTTTTGGACGACCCGACCCTCTGCGCTTTTTCCGTGGGCGACCACCCCTACTTATATTGGAATCATTTGAATCAAACGAACAATCAGTCATAGAATATGTGTCAACACTGCTTGTATCCATAATTGGTGAATCAATTAAATCAGTCATTAAAATTTGTGGTGAAAGATTTGGTGAAATGACATTGGGAAATTGAATAGTTCTACCTTTTTTAGACAAAGGAGAGGTATGAATAATTGAAATATTTTGGTTTCTTGAAGTCCGTGGTGTACCAATGTGAATGCAATCCATTGAATCAGATAAATGTTTTTGGCCCGAAGGCCTTCCCCTTTTCCTACCCAAAGAGCCCGGTGTAACCCCACTACAATTAGACTTCGGCCCTAAAGAGGACGGAGTCACAACGGCGCGCTTCTGGCGGTCTGCTTCACGTCGGTTTTTAGTTTTTGAAGGCATTTTATATCTAAATTAAACAATAATTCAATCAACAGCTATATGAATATAGAGACAACTATATGGGATCAATTATGCATTTGAGGGGATAGAGAGGGAAAATGAGATGAGTGCAAGAAGGAATGCGATTGGTAAAGGGCTGTCTCAGATTGTCATATTAAAGCAAAGGTAGAGTTGAGACCGGTTCGGTAGATGTGAGTTTAATGAAACTCACTAAGAGAGGTAAACTATTTAAAATAGACAGATAATATTTTATCTAATAATAGATAGGAAGTTAGCTCTCTTCTTTTGAGAAAGCAAGGAAGAGAAGGCAAGGTGGAAATGCACCTATGTCCCGCACCAGTCCGGGCATTTAGCCCATCACCCCGGTATATTGGGATGGCTTTTGCCAGGTAAGGAAGGAAATCACCTATGCCCCTCACCAGTCCGGGCATTTAGCCCATCACCCCGGAGTGTTGGGGTGGCGCATGCCAGGTGAGGAAAGAAAAGGACAGAGGAAAATGGCGAAATACGCCTCTTTATATACCTTTTTATAAAAATTAAACAACCATTTGAGAGATAAAAAATTTAATTAAAAAAATTTATTATGAATAAATAGAGGGAGGTTATGTCAGGTTAATAAAGAATTAAAAAGTTGGTAGCGTGCAGGGAAGGGGTGGGTTGCGCGCGTTGGTCCCTCACCAGTCCGGGCAGTGCCCATCACCCCGGTATATTGGGTGACGAATGAGAAGAATGAGCAGAATGGAGTAAGTCGCTCTCTTTATATACTCCATTTTCTGCTGCGCACAGTGCGTCGGTCAGACACATGTGGGCGGCGGGGTAGAGAAATGTGCGCGCACGCAGGGACCTCGCTGACTTTTTGAAAAAAAACAAACAACTCATTTTTTGGGTTAACTTGAAATTTGAAAAATTCATAACTCTTTTATGAGTAATTCAAGCGGGTTGGGAATTGTGGAAGGGTTCAACAACTTTTCGAGGGGCATCTGATAAAAATTTTAAAAAAATTTTTTGGTGGACGACTGAGTCCCTGGGACTGAATTGTCCCCGAATTTGGTGATTTTCAATTTTGACCCCTGAAGGAGGTACCCTTTAAAATGTTTGTATCGCTTAGAACTTGGAGAAGGAAAGATGCGCCGTAAAAAGCTCTATCTGAATATGCCAAAAAAATCGGGGTTTAGCGCGCAAATTTTTTCTGTAGCCTCGGATAAAGAAAATTTTTTTAACCAAAATTCGAAAAAAATACTTTCACCTCAAAGACAGCTACCCTAAAAAGTGCCCAGATCGGTTAGGTCTCCCGCGCAGAAATATACATTAGAATGTCCTCTATCCGAATATGCAAAAAAAGTTGGGTGTCATCGCGTGTTTTTTTTTGTTATACCTCGTGCAAAATTTTTTGCTAGGGTATTTTTTGTGAAATTTGAACTTTTTCGGCTAATAAAATTTTTAATCGCGAATGAATTGCTTTGGTTTTGCTTACTAAAAGGTAGCGTTTTTTACGCTCTTTCGAATGGTATAACATAATTAGGGGGTTATCGCGCAAAATAATTCGCAATATTTTTTTCCAACCTGAACTCCCAGGCACATCCCGCAGTCAAAAAAATAAAAATTTCAAGTTTTGTATTTTTGAAAGTTTGAAATGATACTTAGGTGCCATTTCTAGTGTAGATCACGAAAAACACAGTTTTAAAAAGTTTCAATAATTTTCAACCGTTGAAAACAAAGTGTCAAAAGTGACAAATGACAGCAATGACACTTTGTTTTCTATGCTTCAAAATATGTGAAACATTTTAAAACAATTTTATTCTTATTCTACGCTAAATTTAGCATATAATTGTCATTTTAAAATAGAGGAAATCAAAAAAATTTTCAAAAAAAATTCCAAAAGGGTACCCCCTATGGTTTTGACTTACAAAAATACGTTCGGCATTCTATCTCGATTCGACTTAAAGGTGCATATATCATGTAAAAGAGCTAATGGTAGAGCTTTTGAAGCTCTATAAGATAGGATAAAAAATTTCTGAAAATTTTCATTCCGAGAAAAGTTATGAATTTTTTTCTGAAAATTCAAAATTTTCAGAAAATTGGATGCAACTTTCTGAAATTTTAGAATTCAAATTTCATTTCAATATGATAAAATGCTCTATATTTTTACGCATTCAGCCAATCAAAGAAACCCAGCCCACATATATTTTGGGCGGAGATATGATTATTCAAACTCCAACCATAAATTGCCCCTCACGGCCAGGAACCAAAATTGAAAATTTGCAAAATTTTCATTAACAATCAACGAAATAGCTTTATAAGGGCAGAATAATTCAGGGAATGACATGAAAAATGTATTCGCAACACATACCTTATCTACAACACTGATATTGAATTACAACCCCCAATTCCCAGCCAAAAAATAAATAAATTTTCAAAAATTTTATTGTACCCAGACAAAAAAAATTCTAAAATATGCAGATAAATCAGGGAATACGATAAAAAATATCACAAAGGCCATACAATCAATATAAACCCGAAAAAAAAGATTTACCCCGAGTGGGTTTCGAACCCCCAGCCACCCCAGCAGGAGCCACCCCAATTTTCAAACTTTCGAAAATTGTAGCGCAAAATTTTGCGCGATAATCCACCACATATGTTACACCGTTCGAAAGCTCCTGAGAAGCGCTTCCTTTTAGTAAGCAATCGCTAAGCCATAAACCCAAGCTGAAAAAAATTATTGACCAAAAATTCGAATTTTTGCCTAAAATGACCCCTGGCTGAAAATTCGGATCGGGGCCTAGCTCAGAAAAACACGCGATGACCCCCAATTTTTTTTGCATATTTAGACAGAGGACATCAAGGGCTACAATCGCGCGCGGGACACTTTTGTGATCCAACCACTTTTTAGGGTAGGTGTCCCTCCTATGAAAATTGGAAAAACACATGATTTTTCATTTTTTGACCCTTGGGAAAAAATTTTTGGGGAAGGCTACAGGTCGTAGTTTTGAACCAATTTCTACCAAATTTTGCATGATGAACGGGGACATGCTAACTTAAGGCCCTTTCTCCAAGCCCTAAGCGATACAAGCAAAAGCAAAAAAGTTACTTCAGAGCGACTGCTCAAAAAGTGCCTTTTTCGCGCAAAAAAGTTGGGAATTTTTGCAGGCCTCAGTTTTCACTGTAGAGCTTAGCTTCTGCTTAGGAAAAGGTGCCAAACATCCTAACTTAAGGCCCTTTCAGCGACCCCTAAGCTCTAATGGTGAAAATAAAAAACTTTTAAGCAGAGCCCAAGCCAAAATGCCGAAAACGACATTTTGAGAATGGCACAACTTCGCGCAGGGTGGTCCAATTTGAAAACCTATAGTTTTCCTGAATGCGCCTCAAAAAGTTTCTGAACCCTTCCACCGGTCTCAGGGCCCTTCGGGCCCTCGGAAGAGAGATTTTGTTTTTGAAAGCCAAACCCCAGCCAAATCGACACGAATCGCCTTGTTTTTATAAGTATATATAGAGAGAACTAGGTGGGCATCAGCGAAAGGGGGTTCCCTGAGGATACAAAATGGATGTTGATTAGTTTGGGCTTGATTCAGGTTTTTTTGAAAAAAATTTTTTTTGATTTTTTTAAAAATTGCAATTTTTCACTTGTTTTGGTCCTGTGAGAATAGCGCTTCGCGCAAAGGGACTTCGTTGCTAGTTGGGAATATTTTTTGTCCAGTTTATTAACCATGCCTTAGCAATTGGCCTGTTTTCATTCAATGAAAAATGGCCAATTCCCAGGGTACACCACGCGGAGGTGCATGGCGGAAAACTGGCAAAACCGTGTACCCCAAATGTGCGGCACATCCCATTGCTGGGGCTCATCGCGTAAAGTTGATGAAATAAAATGTGCGGCACCTCCCATTGCTGGGGCTCATCGCGTAAAGTTGATGAAATAAAATGTGCGGCACATCCCATTGCTGGGGCTCATCGCGTAAAGTTGATGAAATAAAATGTGCGGCACCTCCCATTGCTGGGGCTCATCGCGTAAAGTTGATGAAATAAAATGTGCGGCACATCCCATTGCTGGGGCTCATCGCGTAAAGTTGATGAAATAAAATATGCGGCACCTCCCATTGCTGGGGCTCATCGCGTAAAGTTGGTGAAATAAAATGTGCGGCACATCCCATTACTGGGGCTCATCGCGTAAAGTTGATGAAATAAAATATGCAGCACCTCCCATTGCTGGGGCTCATCGCATAAAATTAGTTAAAAAAATGCGCGGCACCTCCCATTGCTGGGGCTCATCGCATAAAATTAGTGAAAAAAATGCGCGGCACCTCCCATTGCTGGGGCTCATCGCGTAAAGTTGATGGTAAAAATGTGCGGCATCTCCCATTGCTGGGGCTCATCGCGTAAAGTTGGAGAAATAAAATGTGCGGCACATCCCATTACTGGGGCTCATCGCGTAAAGTTGATGAAACAAAATGTGCGGCACCTCCCATTGCTGGGGCTCATCGCGTAAAGTTGATGAAATAAAATGTGCGGCACCTCCCATTGCTGGGGCTCATCGCGTAAAGTTGATGGTAAAAATGTGCGGCACCTCCCATTGCTGGGGCTCATCGCGTAAAGTTGATGAAATAAAATGTACGGCACCTCCCATTGCTGGGGACCTCGCGAATCGATGAAAGAAAGTATAAGCTCTAATCAAATTGAAGACCAGGTGCAACAATATTTTTAATTTTGGGATTACCTTCTTCGTCAAGTTGTTTATTTGGTGCATAAATTTTAATCCCGTCACAACTGGTCACCCGGGAAAGGGCGGTATAAAGTTGCCCATGCGAAAAGGGTTCCTCAGTAAAATCGATTCCCAAGCGATCACATGTTTGCCCTTGGGCTTTAATAATGGTCATTGTGAATGCAATGCGAACAGGAAATTGAAAACGCTCAAAGCTTACACCACCGGGACGTTTGTCTTTAAATGTGCTTCTGTATCGTGGAATGCCAAGCGTAATACCACTACGTGATGCTCCGCCCGTAATTGCTTCGGCCTCAATTAAATTGGGAGACAGTTTTTTGACAATTAATCGCGTACCATTACAAAGGCCCTTGCTCGTGTTCAAGTTTATGAGCAAAACAATTATTGAGCCAATTTTTAATTTTAAGTGGTGGTGTGGCATTCCAAGAGGGTTAAGTAAATTTAATTGCGTGACATCATAATCGGCTGCATTAACTGCAAGAGGATTTTCTTCGCAAGGAGAATCAACGGAAAAATAGTCAACATAATCATCTTTAAACTTTTCCAAAATGAGGGAATTATTTAGGTCAACAATTCTGTTTGTTGTGGCCAATAGCAGCCTTTTGAGGAGCTGATTGCTGGGAATGTTAAATCCCTTGTCAAATACCCAATCTATTAATTCTTCACGTGAATAGACAAGCATTTGGGATGGGATCGAAATAGTTTCACCGTTCACACCTGTGCCCACAGTGTCAAGCCATTTTAAAAATTCCTTCTCATTGGCATTTACTCGCATACTTTCAGACAATTTAAATTTAGAAAATAATTGATAAAGATGGGATGACTGTATACAGGTAGCAATTTGCGCTGCGGAGCCAGCAGACTCAATTACAACGGGGAGAGATTGTTTCCAATCGCCTGAAATTATCACACATTTACCCCCAAATGGAAGGTGTCTATGTTTTGAGCATATAAGACGGCAAAGGGCATCAACATTTTCAAATAACGTTTTATCAACCATGGTCATTTCATCAATTATTATAATTTCTGCTTCAATAATACGACGCCCAAAGAAACTATCGAGCGGAATTGAAGGCAATTTGCCGGGCTCTATATCAATACCAAATTTAAATGCCGAGTGCAACGTGGTGCCGCCCGAATAAAATCTTGTGGATGCCATCCCCGTAGAGGCTGTGGGTATAACTTTTTTGCCTGCCCTACGCAAATGGTAAATGATATAATTCAGTAGGTATGTTTTACCACTACCACCGTCACCGGTCAAATGAAAAAGTTTTGGACTGTTGGAAGCAGTGAAAACAGATGTAATTAAAGAATAAAATTGCTGTTGGCCAGCGTTTAATTTCCCCTTTTCATAACATTTAGTGTCGACAGTTTGGTCAAGGTCATCGTCATTTAAATTTTTAGGAAAGAAAAATTCATTGAGACCTCGCTGTGGGTCATTCACAATCGAAATTTTAGGAGTTGGGAGCCCAAAATCTTTACACTGCCGACCCTGAGCAGCTAACAATCTTTCCAAAAATGCCAGCGCACGTTCAATTCTTGCTGGGCGTTCATGATCTTTACAACGTATATCATAGAAATGCTGGAGAAAACGTTCCCAAAGTAATGCCCCGTCGACAATGCATTTTTCAGTTGAGCCGAATATTAAAATATTTGCTAGCAGTTGGCGCATTTGAGCGGGCATTAAAGAATTGGCTGCCTCTTCAAGAGTGTGAATCCAAACATCATTGTTGTCAATAAGGCCACGAAGACGTGCCGCTTCAAGAAAAGTTCCACACACTTTTGAATCAATTTTTTTTAAATGCATATCACTTCCAGGAAAATGCTTTATTAAAAGATACAGTGCAAACAATTCAGGATTACGTGGTGAAACTGGGTAAATCCGACCAATAATTGGTTTACGTTTTGCAATTTTATCTGGTTGCAAAGAAAATATACGTTTTTTCCACGATTTGCTTTTCTTATTAAAGGAATAATTTTCGGGCATGCGTTCAAATAATATTTTTTTAATAGCAGAATCCTTTTCCCATAACTTCCAATATGCGGTGAGCGGGGTCTCAGGCAATTCCCCCAATAAAATTTGCTCCGCAACAGCTTGTTGTTGTCCAGGTTTAACGTAAATCTTCTGCTGGCCAGGCAGATGTATGGACAAAGGTATAACAGTGTGCGATAAGAAGGCATATTTATAAGACATAATTCTACTATAAGCTTCAGGCGGGGACCTATACAGCATCTTAGCGTAAAAGGCTGGCTCATCCACATTGGTTTTACCGGTATTTTCTTTACTTTTAATGTATGAAAAGCTTGGACCCTTGAACGGGTATTTTAAAACATATTTGAGGCTTGTGCTTTGTCCATATGCAAACTCAATATTATGATGCGTCTCAAAGCGCACGAGAATATATGGGTTGTAAGCCGAAATTCGTGAATTATCATAAATTATTTGCGCTCTTCCACGTTTAATTGACATTGTTTCGCCACCATCCTGTGGGCTTGGCCTATAGTAAACTGCAGGCTTATCATCATAAAGAATGGTCATTTTACTAAAAGGTTTAGGAAAGCCTTTCTTACAGCGGCCTTTGCTGTTCAAACAATGTGCGCCACAATCATGCATTTGATATTTTGGAATCAATTTACGAACCATTCGAATAAAATTTGCCCAGAGAGTTTTGTCATTTGGTTCGGGTTCAGGAGGAATGTGAGCCCATATTATATTTTCAATATTATCTGGAATGGCTAAAATATTTGAATGATAAATACGGTGCATATGAGGGCCGCCGTATTTTTTCTGGAATTCACGGCTTTCCTGACCAATCATTTTTCCGAGAATATTTTTTTTATCAATGAGGTAATGTAGTTGACGGAGTTTATCCTCGTAAATACGGCATATTAAATCAAATCGGTCAATAGTTCTCTGATCTTTGTGCAAAAAATTTCGCGAAATTTCGGGCCAGCGAGGGTTTGTCGTAAATGTAAGAAAAAAGGAGGCATATCCGGGCTTTTTAAAACGTGCCATAATTGTGGTGGCATCATAAAATTTTTGTTGGAAATATGCGCGCGTTCCGGGCTGATATTTGCGAAATAGAACAATACTGCCCAATTCTTCAGTAGATTTCAAACCCGCATTTCGCGATAGCCACAATAAAATATTTTCTGGCAATGTGCTCCGTAAATTTAATTCTGGTCTACGCAAAAAACTTGCAATTTCTGCATCAATGCGAGAGGAATAATCTAGAACAAATTTTTGAGTTAAAGCACCACCAGCACTCCAAACGTGGTGCAATTTTTCATCTTTACGAATAGCCATGCGGTATCGAATATAATCACGGATTGACACAAACTGCCTTTTTGATGTTTTACTACAGGAAGAGTTAGCATCAGAAATTACAGAGGATGAATCTATATCAGTATCACTGTCACCATCTGCGTCAACAACATCAGTCTCCATGGATTCAACCTTTTCAGAATGATTTAGTAAAATTTTAGGGTGGAATCCATCGTCACCAAAGGGGAAAAGAAGGGGATAACAAAGCGAGTCAGTTAATGGGTGGCAAGGCATTAATTTTCGTAGCTTGCCCTCGTCGGTGGTGATCCACACACCCTTTAAAGATGGGGGATAGTCTGTTTCAGTCCAAACGGCAAATAATGTGTCGCCTTCGTTTGGCAAATTAGTCTGACGGGAATGAAGACTTTGATCAACAATATTCACAGGTGCGTCTCTCGCTTCTATAAGCGTAAGCCGGAAATTTGCAACAGCATCAGGCCCCTGTTCAGCCAAAGTTTTGAGATATTGTGAATGAAAGTTTAAAAGTTCTTTTGCAATTGGATGATTTTCACGGATTAATGCATCAAGTTTTTTAAGAGTTACATGATTTACTCTGTCCCCTCCGTAAGAGACGTTTTTTGTTCTGTGCTCAATGGCAGAAATTGGGTCCAAAATATACAATTGGGAAAATGACGGAGCAAATTTACCAGGCAAAATAGAACTAATTTGACGAACAAATTCGCCATTTAATAAAAAACACACATTTCCATCAAGCGATGATTCTTGAAATCCAACAGAAATGGAGGCAAATGCCAAAAGAGAGTTATAAACATTTTGATTTGAGAGAAATTCTTTTGACTCTGCGGTCTCGCATGACAGGTATTCTTGTAAAAGAGCGGGGTGTTCCGTATAAAAAGGCAATTTTACTTTGCCATGATGGCAGCAAAATGGTGAAGAAATTTTCCCGTTTTTTTTCTCTGCCTCACTATTCAACAAAAGTGCATTACAATAGTCACAAATGTTTTCACCAATATTTCCAGAGTCATAAAAGACTGTTGAATGTTTAGCTCGCACATCTGCACATGGTAAACCATCGTGCTTTTTATAACACCGTTGTTTAATTGTATCCCCACCCAAATTAATAATTGAAGAAGCATCACTATCATTGTCGCTCTCATTAAGTTTGTGCATTGAAAGACGAGCTGAGCGACGTTGAGGGAAAAGAATGACATCAGGATCCCGGTTCGGCCTTGGGGTTACGCAAACAAAATCCCCAGTCCCATCAACGGGGCACGAATCATCAATAGAGGCTTCAGCCGTGTATGAAGGTAAAATTAATGCTTCTTTTTTGGACTCGCCCATTTCATTATTAGCAATTTGAGTGATATTTCGGCCAAAATATGTAACATTATCGTTGCTATAAAGACAATTTATGTGCCAAAGGATTCTTTTTTTTTCCAAATTAATATTAAGGTAAGGTAAAATCAATGACTGTTGGTTAAATGTCCAAGACTCGGCGTATAAGCAGATAAAATATCCACAGGAACAGCCGTCCGTTTGCAAAGTTAACTGATTTTCAGGAACATTTTGGATTGTAATAGAGTCACGTGAGGCATCTGTCAGCTCAATTATTATATCCTTAATTCGCTCTATTCGGGGAATGCTTAGAGTAGTAATTTGCAATGAATCAATATAAAAAGTGCCGAAACACACATCATGAATTAACAATACCCAATGATCTGGGGCTTGGAAAATCAACGGCATCAGGATGATTTCTGCCGGAATATTTGGGTCATAGTTGAATGCCGCGTTTTTAATTGAGGAGCTACGCAAAATTTGCATGTTTTGCATGTCAGTAAACAATGAATCAATAACGACAGTCTTGCGTTGAGAAATGGACCCGATATAGCAGAGAAACGCATAAATAAAAGAATCATTAAGATATAACGAAAGATCGTTCCAATATGTTTCAATTTGTCTCGGACCACTTGAAATAGCATCATTCGCATAAAGATTAAGGCCTGCTTTGCGCCATATTTGACAATTTGCGTTTTTGGCGGTAGCAAAATTTATATTGATTGAGTTGAAATCTATGGGTAAATCAGATGCACTACATATTTTTTTTGTCAGATAAGGCGCCGATGCACCAATTGGGTGTGAAGATGACGGCGTATTTTTTTGGTTAGTAGGAGTTAATGATTTTTTGGGACGGCCAGGCCCTCCTTTCTTTTTCTTAGGCCTACCTCCTTTGCTTACATTTGAAGTGACTGAGTCGCCACCAACTGAACTGCTTTCAACAGAAGGTGAGTCAAATGCTATTGATGTGTCACGGGAAGAAATTGAATTATTACTTATATCATTTGATGACTCATTGAATTCAGTGTTTGGACTATCAGATAAAAAAGCTTGTGAAATGCAACTTGAGGGTCCAAAATTTCTTCCTTTTTTAGATAAAGGAGAAGTGCGATCAATAAAAACATTATTATTTCTTGAAGTCCGAGGTGTATCAATGTGAATGTTACCAATTAAATTCGGTAATGGATCCTGGCCCGAAGGCCTTCCCCTTTTCCTTCCACCCAAAGAGGCCGGTGTAACCCCACTACAATTAGACTTCGGCCCTAAAAAGGACGGAGTCACAACGGCACGCTTCTGGCGGTCTTCGTCTCGTCTGCGTTTAGCTTTTGAAGGCATTTTATATCTAAACTAAGCAATAATGCAATCACTTGCTATATGAATATAGAGACAAAAATATTTTAATCTATATGGGTTTTAGTCATTGGTCTATTATGCATATAGAGCTTAGAGAGGGTAGAGATGAGATGAGTGAAAGATGGGAAGCGATAGGTAAAGGGCGGAGCTTTGTCTCAGATTGTCAAATTTCTTAGGGTGTGGATAGCAAGAGATAGCCAATGTAAAGCAAAGGTAGAGTTGAGACCGGGCCGATACATGTGAGTTTAATTAAACTCACATAGAGAGGTAAACTATTTAAAATAGACAGATATAATTGTATCTAATAATAGATATGAAGTTAGCTCTCTTCTTTTGAGAAGCAAGGGAGAGAAGGCAAGGTGGAAATGCACCTATGTCCCGCACCAGTCCGGGCATTTGGCCCATCACCCCGGAATATTGGGATGGACAATGCCAGGTGAGCAAGGGAAAACACCTATGCCCCTCACCAGTCCGGGCATTTAGCCCATCACCCCGGAGTATTGGGGTGGCGTTTGCCAGGTGCGGAATGGAAAAGACTGAGCAAAATGGCAAAAGTCGCCTCTTTATATACTCTATTTTCTTCTGCGCGCAGTGCGTCGGTCAGACACACGTGGGCGGCGGGGTAGAGAAATGTGCGCGCACGCAGGGACCTCCAGACTTTTTGGAAAAAAACAAACGGCGCATTTTTTGGGTTAAATTGAAATTTGAAAAATTCATAACTCTTTTCAGAGTAATTCAAGCAGGTTGGGAATAGTGGAAGGGTTCAACAACTTTTCGAGGGGCATCTGAGAAAAATTTTTAAAAAAATTTTCAGTGGACAGCTGAGTCCCTGGGACTGAATCGTCCTCAAATTTGGTGATTTGCAACTTTCACCTCTGAAGGAGGTACCCTTTAAAATAGTTGGATCGCTTAGCACTTGGAGAAGGAAAGATGCGCAATAAAAAGCTCTATCAGAATATGCAAAATAAATCGGGGGTTAGCGCGCAAATTTTTCTTTAGCCTCGGAAAAACAAATTTTTTTTAACCAAAATTCGAAAAAAATACTTTCACCTCAAAGACAGCTACCCTTGAAAGTGCCCAGATCGGTTAGGTGTCGCGCGCGGAAATATACAATAGAATGTCCTCTATCCGTATATGCAAAAAAAATTGGTGGTCATCGCGTGTTTTTTTTTGTTATGCCTCGTGCAAAATTTTCTGATAGGCTAATTTTTTAAAAATTTTCACATGTTCGGCTAATAAAATTTTTAATCGCGAATGAATTGATTAGGTTTTGCTTTCTAAAAGGTAGCGTTTTTTACGCTCTTTCGATTGGTACAACATAAGTAGGGGTTATCGCGCAAAATAACTCGCAATATTTTTTTCCAATATCAATTCCCATACACAGCCTCAGTCAAAAAACTTAAAATTTCAAATTTAGGATTTTTTGAAATTTTGAAATGATATTTAGGTGCCATTTTTAGCGTAGATCACGAAAAACACAGTTTTAAAAGGTTTTTATAATTCTCAAAGGTTGAAAACAAAGTGTCAAAAGTGACAAATGACAGCAATGACACTTTGTTTTCTATGCTTCAAAATATGTGAAGAATTTTAAAACTATTTTATTCTTAATCTACGCTAAATTTAGCATATAATTGTCATTTAAAAATTGAGGAAATCAAAAAAAATTTTTCAAAAAAAAATTCCAAAAGCGTACCCCCTATGGATTTGACTTTCAAAAATACGTTCGTCGTTCTATCTCGATTCACCTCAAAGGTGCAGATATCAAGTAAAAGAGCTAATGGTAGAGCTTTTGAAGCTCTACAAAATAGGGTAAAAAATATTTCTGAAATCTTCATTTTGAAAAAGTTATGAATTTTTTTCTGGAAATTCCAAAATTTTCAGAAAATTGGATATAACTTTTTGATTTTTCAGAAATCATACTTGAGTTAAATATGATAAAATTCTCGCAATTTTTCTGCATCTACCCAATCAAATAAATCCACGACATATACATTTTGGGTTGAGTTATGAATTTTCAAAGTCCAAGTCAAAAATTCCCCTCACGCCCAGGAACAAAAAACAAAAATATTCAAATTTCTCTTGTCGAAGATTTGTTATAACTTCAAAAGGGCAGAAAAATTCAGGGAATAACACAAAAAATGCATTTACAATACAGTCTTTATTTATAACATCAATATGAAATTACAAATCAAAATTCCCAGCCAAAAAAAAATAAATTTTCAAAAATTTTATTGTACCCAAACAAAAAAAATTCTAAAATATGCAGAAAATCAGGGAATACGATAAAAAATATTAAAACGTACATACAATCATTATAAACCCGAAAAAAAACATTTACCCCAAGTGGGTTTTGAACCCCCAGCCACTCCTGCAGGACGTCTGGGCAAAGACCAAAAAACAAATGCAAATCATTAATGCATTTGTTATGCACCTTTGAAGAAGGGAGCGAAATGGATCAAGAAAAAGTGCAAAAGAGAAGTAAAAGAGATAAAAAAATTATGTATGACCATAAGCAAAAATAAAAATAAATTTAAAATTTTTTTTGAAATAAATTAAAATTTCAAATGAAACTTATTTGCTAAATTTAGAGTAGATTCCAAATAAAATAATTTTAAAAATCGCAGACTATTTTTAAGGGTACAAAACAAAGTGTCAAAGTGGTTGTCCACAGCAATGACACTTTGTTTTGTACCCTTAAAAATAGTCTACGATTTCTAAAATTATTTTATTTGAAATCTACTTTAAATTTAGCATATAAGTGTCATTTAAAATGTTGATAAAATAAAAAAAAAATTTGACAAAAAATTTTCAAAGGGTACCTACCCCTATGGTCCGAAATCAAATATTGATTCTCGTTGATATTACTATGCCTACTTGCAAGCAACAATTTAGAAGCCAGTGAACTATTAATAGAGCTTTTGAAGCTCTACAAAATAGGGTAAAGAAATTCTGAATTTATTCATTCTGAAAAAAGTTACGAATTTTTTTCTGAAAATTCAATATTTTACAGAAAATAGGATGCAACTTTCTGCTCTTTCAGAATTCAAAGTTCAACTCAATATGATAAAATGCGCCACATTTTTCTACATCTACTGAATTAAATATACCCACGGCACATACTTTTTTGGCGGAGTTGTGAATTTCCAAACTCCAAACCAAAATTGCCCCTCACACCCAGCAACAAAAAATGAAATTTTTCAAAATTTTCATCTTCAACAATATAAATAGCCTTATAAGGGCAGAAAAATGCAGGGAATAATATGAAAAATACATTCGCAACACATACTTTATTAGCAATCAAGATATTGAATTACAAACCAAAATTCCCAGCCAAAAAAATAAAAATTTTCAAAATTTTTATTGTACCCAAACAAAAAAAAATCTAAAATATGCAGAAAAATCAGGGAATGCAATAAAAAATATTCAAACGTCCATACAATCATTATAAACCCGAAAAAAAAGACTTACCCCGAGTG
>JAKKIK010001473.1:0-16140 GCA_024500135.1 Heterodera carotae | reverse complement strand
TGGATTTAAAATTTGTGTCCGCGACCACACATTCTTTTTTTTGGGGGGTTTTTTGAGCAAAAATCGTACAGTTTTTTGGCGTTGGTTTTGTTTTTGTCACTGTTTTACGCCTCCTTTTGCATTTGTTTGCTGTTGCTTTTTGCGTTTGTTTTCACAGCTTTTCCTCACTTTGACCACAATAAAAAAAAAAGAAATTTTTTTGGGCAAAATTTATATTTTTCAAAATGAAAAAATGCAAAATGTTTTTGCATAAAAATGGAAGGAAATAAATGGACACATTCAATTCATTCATTCATTCATTTATTCCATTCACTTTTTGGCCAAAATGCCTTTTCCGTCGTCGCTTTGGGCAATATTTTCGCGCATTTTTCCGTTTCCCCCAAAGCGCCGATAAATCAAACGGAACAACGCGATCGATGTGTATTGATGCGTTTTGGTGAGTTTGTTAAAAGACTTGAGAGTTCAATTCCGAAATATTTTTCGCTTTGTCAACGGATGGCCGGCCATTTGGAAAATCAATGGCAATGTGCCAATGTCAGTCAGTCCATTGGCATTTTGCCATTAGACAATCATTAATTGATTGATTGATTTGGTTCATTGATTAGTCAGTCTATTGATTGGTTGCTATGCTGATCGGGTGCGAATGTTGCATTTTTAGTAAAAAAAAAGTGGCAAATGAATGGACGGGCGGAGTCATTTCCATCTGTTTAACCAAATTGCCCCACAAAGAAAGTATTTGCTCAAATTCTGATCTCCCTTCTCAGATGTCCGATTATTGCCCATCAGCAGACTGTCAAATCATTTTTCTGATCAGACTTATCAGGCTGCCCAATCACCTTCCTGATCGAACTGCCTGATCAGCCGATTGCCCATCTGCTTTATCCCAAATATGCTTTGTCGTCTGCTGCTGTTGCTTTTTTTCCACTGTTCTCTCTTTTGTCTCCCTCTCTATCTCCCTTTCTCCCCTTTATCTCTCTCTCCCCCTCTCTGTCTTTCTCCCCCTCTCTCCCTACCCTCTCTGTCTCTCTCTTCCTTCTCTGTATCTCTCTCTCTCTCCCCCCTCTCTGTCTCTCTCTCCCCTTTCTCAATATTCCATTTCATTCATTCATTCATTACGCATTCATTCGTTCATTCTTTTCTTCTGCCATTTTCCGCTGTTTCCGTCTCCGAATTGCCCATTAATTCGTCGTCCCTTCCTTTCTTTTGTCGTATCATTTCAATTCATTCATTCATCGTTCATTTATTCTCCCATTTGCCCCCCTCGGGGGACGAATGTTGTGAATTTTGATGGCGGCGCCTTTCACGGCCAAAATTTCCGATTCAATGGAAATGGAAATTCGCTTTGGAGGCGGCGGGGAACGGTCCGACGGCGGGGGGGGGGGCGAATCGTTTTTATGGGCCCGCCGGAATTCTATGCGCAGAAGCCATTTACCACCAACTGCCATCATTCACTGGTGGGATCCGTCGTCGTTGTCGAGTGCCACCCGCGCGAAATAAATTGATGAATTGAGCGGCGGATAGAGAGGGGGGAAAGGGGGGGGGGGGAGGGGGAAGGGAGACGGAAGGGTGCGGAAAGGACAGCAGGGGGGATAAAAAAGGGGGGGGGGAAGTCCGCAAGGAGGGAGAGGGGTAAGGGGAGGCTAACGAACGAAGGGGGGGGGGGGTTCAATTATAATTAGGAAAAGTAGGCTTACATATGTAAGCAAAAAAAGACACTGTTTAATTCGCGCACCAAGCAGAAAGCCGAACCCAAAAAGCAACAAGGGTTTATGTCATTATAATGGAAACATTTGCATCACAAACTTTCAAATGGATCAATCACCGACAGCACAAATAAAAATAAAAATGAAATGACGAATTCTTAAATATAATTATATGTAAATGAAATGATTTGCATTTTTAATAGTTTAAATGTTTTTATGCCCTCCTAATTAATGAAATGGCTATAATTACAGACCAGTAGCAGCAGCAACAGCAGCAGGGGTTTGAAATGCTTCCAAAAACAACGAGAAATTATGGGCTGTTGCATACATTTTAGGGGTTGTTCGGTAGTACCGCCGATACCGACCGAGTCGAACCGGGACCGAGTTCATCACGGTACCAACTACATCGAGTGCCGGGGTCGAGTACCGGAACTGATTTCGGGAAAACGTCTGATACCGAACACCACCCTAATACATATGATGGAGAAAGAGTGAACAAAAAGAAGCAACGAATCATTTTTTTGAAATTCAAATAACACAACAAATGCCAATGTTTGGCTTTTGCCGTGCCGTTGGGTGTTAACGGGGCCAATTTTGAGCAGAAATTTGTTGCCGATTATCATCCATTTTATCATTGTTATTGTTATTGTTGTTCTGTGTGGCCGCTGCCATTTGCTGATGAGGCAGTAAGCTTTGCTGGTGGTGGTAAAGTTGCTGATTCCGGCGGTAATGAATTTGTTGTTGTTGATGCCGCGGGGGAGGGGAAGGGGAAGAAGCGTCGAATTCGGCCCTGGGGGGGGGGGGGTGACGGGTATTTAATAAATCTGCGCTAATTGTAAAACCCAATGATCTCCCCCCCTCCCCCCTCGAGGTGATGGGTATTGAAAAATAGTATCCCCTCCATACGAACACTCTCTCTAATTGAACTGCCCTAGCCGAGGAATTGAGAATAGAACCCCCGGGGAGTTCTATTAAAAAATATTTCGTAACAATAAACAGATAGACTGATTATCAATCGTCACTTGAATGGTTGTGCCGATGAGATCATTTTTGCTGCAGCTGTGGCGCCTTCGGCGTGCCCTGCGGCGATAGTGCCGAGACGCTGTGGCTGCGGACTGGGCACAGCCGCCGTTGGGGTAGTTGCTGCACTGCTCCCCACCGGGCTCCAACCATCAAAACCACCTGCCGCAGAACGACCCTGCCAAAAGTGGTTGTTTAATATTGTACAATATACGGTGAAGAAAGAGAGTAAAGAGAGAGAGAGAGTAAAGAGAGAGAGAGAGAGTAAAGAGAGAGAGAGAGTAAAGAGAGAGAGAGAGAGTAAAGAGAGAGAGAGTAAAGAGAGCGAGAGAGGGGAGAGAGAGAGAGAGTAAAGAGAGAGAGAGAGGGGAGAGAGAAAGAGTAAAGAGAGAGAGAGAGAGTAAAGAGAGAGAGAGACCTGATTTTCATGGAAAATGTCGCCAAACATTTCGAAGAACAACGGATCGGTTGGACGAGAAGAGGTGGTGGGAAAAGTGTGCACCTTTTAAGGGCAAATGAATTCCATAAAAATAAACGAAATATTAATGTAATAAATAATAATAAAAATGATTGGCAAAAACCATTCGAATGTGTTCGACGAGATCGCGAGAGAGAAGCTAAAAGAGTATTTGAAAAAAGCAAAGAATTGCCAAAAAGTGGCAAAATGCCATCCCTTCCGGGCCAACCAACCATAAGCTTCGGCAAAATATGAAGTAATTTTGCGAAACGCAGTGCCGCGTCGGAAGTTGCCAATGGACTGAACGGAGGCACGCGCTTCGGACAATGCTTAAAATAAATGAATTATTTGATTAAAAAAAACAAATATTTAATTGGGATATTTCCAAAAAGAATTATTCATTATTCAATTTAATAGTCGCGGAAATCAAATCAAATTTTGATTGGAATATGCCAATTGTTTTGTTCAAATGTCCGTTGCCAATCACATTGTAAAGTGCCGCGTGCACATTGTCCCTGAGGCGTTCCACAAAATTTTGCCCGGAGGTCGACAACAAATTGCCCCGTGGGGACGGATTTTGCTGATCCTCCGACAGATCGTCGCCGATGCCGTTGGAGTCCATTGTCAGCACGATGATCAGCTGAACAAAGAAGCGGCTTTTAAACGCCAAATTTGGCGCGTAAAAAACGAAACGCCAAATGAATGAACGAACAGAACACCTTGACCATGACGAACTCCTCTTGGTCCAGGCACAGTTCGGTAAGCACGCGCACCAGCGAACTCACGCAACGGCCAACAATTTGTTGGCTGAGAAAACTGAACAAAAATAAAAATGGCACTATTTAAAAGTGCCAAAAAAGGGGGGAAAATGCCACCACCGACCGACCCATTGGGCAAAATTTCCTCATTGGCACACACTGTAAGTCCGGTGGGCAAACACAACAAATTTTGGGTGTCTTTTGTGGTGAATGAAGTGCCTGGAAGGGACAGATATATTTTGAAATGAAATGGCGGGCAATTATTGTTAGAAAGGCAAGGATATTTTATTGATTGGTCCTAGTTCCCGACCTCTATTAAAAAAAACTTGAATTACCGGCCGAAATGTCGAATAGTGCCAACGGCGCAAAACAATGGCGGAGCAAAATGATCTGAAATTGCAATGCCGGCCATTCATTTTGCAATCGAATTTGGCATTTCCATTTTTGGCACGCCAACTGACTTTGTCGTGCACATTTAGCCTCTCGTCCAAATCGTTGCCGTTGGCATTGGCATTCTGCTGCTGCTGCATTTCTGTGCCTTGCACATATTTCGCCTCCAGCAAAGACAACGCTCTGATGTAATCCACCGTCTCAAAATGCCGTCGATTTGTCAACAATTTGGGCAAACATTCCCCGCGGCGCTTACCTTGGCCAATGTACGGTATTTACAGAACTCCAATTCGTCTTCCGTCACGCGCCGCAATCGGATACAGTAATTTACCGGAAACATTTAATTTAATTGCATTGCATTAAAAACAAACATTTAATTTTCGACGATTTAATAATCGTTCAATAATATTTTTTAATAATTAATTACCTGCGTTCGGAAACGGTCCAAAAGTTCGGGGCAAGTGAACAACGAGTCAAGGCCAAGTTGGCATTTTGGTGCTTCGTTTTCGCTGAAATCGGCCACCTAAAATTTTAAATTGTTTTATTTTATGCTAATATTTGTTTTAATTCTTTCTCCTCACTTCATTAATGGTTGTCTCAATTTCAACCAATTTGCGCACCAATTGTTTGCTCAGTTCTGCCCCAATTTGTGCCTATAAATCATTTTAAAAATTGTCGAAAATTAATTTATTTAATTTAAAATAATGCATTTAAAAAATAAAACATTTTGGTCCTAATTTGCTTTTTATTGAAGCCTTCCGCCAACCCTTTTTGTTCACCTTTCCGTTCTCGGCGTTTGGAGGGAATGGCGCGGCGGCGACAATTGGCGGCGACTGATGGCACAACGGACAGTGCGCGACATCGGCCGATGAAAGGGCTTAAATTTGGACAAAAATCATCAAAATCAAAATCTAAATATGTTATTGATGCCCGAGGAATAAATGCTCAATGAAAATCGAATTTCCTAAAATAAATCCCCCGGGAGTTCTATATTTCAAACCCTCTCAAAGGGAGGAGAGGATTTTTCCAGGGGGGCTTTGTTTCAGAGGGGGTTAATTTTTGGAATTACGGTTGTCCCACCGTACCGCTCTTCGCCCATTTGTGTCTTAGCCCCTGGGCCTCTTTAGTGCTGCCCTTGAGGCATTGCTCCAAAATGGCAATTTGTCGCGATGCATTATTGACACCCTCTTTTGGCATTCGCACCGATTCCGGCTGCATGCCGGCCTTAACTTGCTAAATTTGCTAATAATTTTCATCCAAAGTTTGCCTTTAGGCATCGCTGGAGGCGACAAAAGCGGCACGAATTGCGATGGTTTGGATTTATTAAGTCGCATTGGCTGTCCCCGCGACAAATGTACCTTTTGAAAAGGATGGCAAATTATTGCAAAATGCCACAATTTTTTGTCGGCTTGCAACAACTTCATTTTGTTCTTTATCGATCGCCAGAAGAAGCATTTGCAGCCGTGACAAGCCGCCACGCCGTAATAACTTTTTTTTGGGAAATATTTCAAAATTCGCTTTAACGCCGAAGCATTTGAATTTGTCTTACTGGTGATTACATGCGCGGTCACCACAGACGACGCACTGAAATCGCTGTACATTAATTATTGGCACAAAATTAAAGGGAAATGCCAACAATTTCGCAGTGAAGCGCCCTTCCGCCATCGGCCGCCAATTTGCGGCCTCGATTCCCCGGCGGCGCTTTGTCCGCCGCTTTTGCCGAACTTCGCTGGTCACTGCACGGCGCGGCACCGGAAGCCATTTTGTTGGGTGCGATTTATGTAGATGGTTAAAAGTGAGTAAAAGTTTGGGATCACTAAATTGAGCAAGAACAGCGTTGAAGTTCTGGTAGATCGAGGGGCATATTTGTGGCATGAAAAGCTAATACTGAATTGGCTGGAGGGGGGGAGGGGGTTAATAAGGGGTAGCGGTGGCGACGGAATGATTCGTCCGTCCAATGAAAGTGCCATCAAATTCAAAGACATTTAAAGTGTTAAGAAAGTGCCATCAAATTCGAAGACATTTAAAGTATAAAAGAAAAGGCTGATCAATTGGGTGATCAGCAGCAGCAGCAGATGAAGCTCTCTCTAACCATTATTAGGCATCTTTCGTGGAGAAAATGGTAACGAAAATAAAATGGGCTGATCAATGAATGCCTTTTGCGTGATCATTCCGCCGAATTCGCTGATCATTCCCCCCTCCCCCCCTTTTTGGGGTGGGTTTTCCGCCGCTGCGTTTTTATTTGTTCGTCTGTCCGAAACCTTTCGTCGAATCGATCGAACATTGACAAAGAAGTAAATATTATAAATATAAATGGTGATGGAATTGTCGATGAATGACTGAACGAACGAACAAATAAATGGAGGCGAAGGCAAACGAATAAACGAAAAATGAACGAATGGTTTTTGGTTGACTTTCGCTATTCTTTTTGCATCTTTCTGACAAATATTGCAATGGCACGGCATTAGCGGAAGGAATTGATCAACAAAAAGTGAAAGTCCAAATCACTCGAAATATTTCGGGAACAAAAAGCCGAAGAAAAACTAATTAAAGCATTAATCTTTTCAATGAAAAAATTGTCGGCCGATTGCCCCCCCCCCCCGTCGGCGCTTTATTACCCAAATAAGTTGTGGTGGGTAATGTTTGACTTCGTTCGGTTGCGGTTGGTTGCCATCGAGGACGATGACAAAATCGATGGGGACCATAAGCAATCACCACACGACGCAGCACACAAAATGTTATTTATGGGTGACTGTGGTCGCGCCCTTTACCCTCCCCCCTCCCCTCCCAATTTATCAACTAACCCCCCGCCGGGGGATTGGGTGGGAGAAGTCAAGCTCAACTCGTACTATAGGCAAGTCGTACACAATTATTTTCTGGGCCATAACTTTCAGGCTAATTATAGAAGATAGGTATGAAAAGTCTATTTGTACGACTTGCCGCTAATCTTGAGGAAAAGTCAATTCATTATACATACCGAAAAAAAACACAATCAAGGGGAGCGAATGTTCCACTGATTTCAGATTAATAGGGAACTATAATATTTTCCGAAATTTCTTTTGCTATGGAAATCCCCGGGAAATCCAAATGTAATTGCTAATTTGTAAGAGCTCTGCTGAAGAGAGGGAGGAAGGCTCAGGACCAGACACTCAATATCGCTGTTTTCTTTCAACTCAAAAATAAAAGATTTTCCTATTGTCAAATATATAATCAAAAAGTAATTAAAATAGGAAACCTATTAAGTGATTTATTGGGGCACACAAACAATTAACAATGATCATCATATCATCAATGGTCCTATGTTCAGTTAACATCAGACGTCTTCACTTTTGCGGATTGCGAAAGTCGCTCCCGGCAAATTTCGCATTGGCGCCTAATTCTTCCTCGATGAGCAGAATGTGGTTGTATTTGGCCAAACCCTCGTTGATCTAAAGGAGAAAATGTTAATAAAAATGCATTTTTCTTTGAATGTTCTGGCACCAGTTGGCAGGCAGCACCATGAACCCCTGCATCGCCAATTTGTTGCCAGCGTGAGAGCCGCCATTGATCATGTTGAAGGCAGGCACGGGCAAAATCACCTAAATAATCGGAATCCATTTTTGTAAAAATAAATAAATAACCTCTTTGGTGCCCGCCAATTCAGCAATGTGCTTGTATATGGGAAGAGCTTTGTGCGCGGCCCCCGCCTTGCAGATAGCCAACGAAACTAAATCGGTCAATTATGCAAAATAATAAAAGGTGGTAAAAAAAATACCTTCCAAAGTCATAATTTTCAGAGAGATATCCTTGACTTTTGCCTCGTAAATTACAGTCGATGCCCCGCTTGGAACTGCAGCTCGGAAAGAGCCTGAATTGGTAAAAAAAAAACAATAACCCCGCCTTCCCAAGACCTACCAACCTTAGTGTCCCCATCCAAAATCAAACAAAGATTTTTAGGTGTTAATTCTTGTCTTCAAATGACTAAATCCCGATTTTAATTTTCGACAATTTTTAAAATGATTTATAGGCACAAATTGGGGCAGAACTGAGCAAACAATTGGTGCGCAAATTGGCTGAAATTGAGACAACCATTAATGAAGTGAGGAGAAGGAATTAAAACAAATATTGCATAAAATAAAACTCAATTTAATTTTTAGGTGGCCGATAGACGAATTGGAGTTCTGTAAATACCGTACATTGGCCAAGGTAAGCGCCGCGGGGAATGTTTGCCCAAATTGTTGACAAATCGACGGCACTTTGAGTCGGTGGATTACATCAGAGTGTTGTCTTTGCTGGAGGCGAAATATGTGCAAGGCACAGAAATGCAGCAGCAGAATGCCAATGCCAATGGCAACGATTTGGACGAGAGGCTAAATGTGCACGACAAAGTCAGTTGGCGTGCCAAAAATGGAAATACCAAATTCGGATGCAAAATGAATGGCCGGCATTGCAATTTCAGATCATTTTGCTCCGCCATTGTTTTGCGCCGTTGGCACTATTCGACATTTCCGCCGGTAATTCAAGTTTTTTTTAATCAGAGGTCGGGAACTAGGACCAATCAATAAAATATCCTTGCCTTTCTAACAATAATTGCCCGCCATTTCATTTCAAAATATATCTGTCCCTTCCAGGCACTTCATTCACCACAAAAGACACCCAAAATTTGTTGTGTTTGCCCACCGGACTTACAGTGTGTGCCAATGAGGAAATTTTTCCCAATGGGTCGGTTGGTAATGGCATTTTTCCTTTTCCGTTGAAAGTGCCAAATCGAACATCATTTTATTGCAATGTGCGCAGATTAATTCAAAAATGCGGGAACACAATAGGGGGAAGGCATCCATAGAAAGCGAATTGGCAAAAAAACGATAAACATCGTTCGAAAGAATATTTTATTCTTTCGAACGGCGCTTTCGCAATTTGTCCATTTCGATGTCTATCGCCGCTTTCGGCTTGTTATTTTTATAAATACAAATAAAAATGATGATGAAAACCACTAGCGAAAGAAAAGAAAGAAGTCCGATAATCAAAAATCCCATGACAAGGATACCCTCATTAGTTGGATTCGTGGAAAAGAAACCATCGATTAAAAAATCAAAGCCAGCAAATGCAAAGACCGGTCCAAGAAATCCCGCTGTTTTCTTTGCATGTCCGCCAGTCCTTCTGCAATGTGCTTGTACATTGGCATTTCCATATGCGCAGCGCCCGCATTGCAAACAGCCAACGAAACTAAATTAGTTAATTATGCAAAATAATAAAAGTTGGTAAAAAATACCTCCCAAATGGCATTTGTGCCAAGATTGCTTTGTTGTCGGTATGATCCAAATCGATGAGAAGCACAGCGCCTCGTAAATTGATGTCCCGCTGGGAACAGCAGCTCGGAAAAGGCCTAAATCTGTAAAAAATTAATATATTTAATAAATTGCCTTTGTCCGTCTTTAAAGATGCGACAAAACTTACCAAAATGATCAGCTCCTAAGAAGAGCAGCTCTGCCAGTTTAGGGTCCCGTAGACCATGAGCTTTTTAAGATGGCTCAACCCAAGAATGAATGAGGATGCTTAAAAGGAAGGGTATCACCTATTCCGCGCTCAGATGGCATGGGCCATTCCAGCGCCATACAAATCGACTGGTTCAGTCGTTTTGGAGTGTCAGTTTTCTTCTTAGTTTTCTTTGTGCACATTATTTTCTTTGACATAATGTTCGCGTCAATGCTAGGCACCCGGACAAAATACCTCTACCTGACAAAATCCTGTTGCTTATTTTGTCCAAATTTTTGCAATAATTGAATTCTGTTGCAGCATTATCAATTTAATTCGCACTAAAAAGTGATCGATTGAATGTTAGCGTCCAGCAGTTCAAGCAGCGGCCTGCCGTACCGTGGCGATCCGATGGCGTCCGCTGCACTCGGATTTTCAAAGTAAGCTGTCCAATTGTTTGTTCCCATGAAAATTGTTTCTTTTCCGTTTTGTGAACGGTGCTTTGATCCGACATCCCTTTGTTGTGCTTCGTCGTCAATGCCAAGTGCACGATTTTGCGGCACGCAAACATTTGACCCCGATCACTCTTTTGCCCGTCGTGGTCAATTTGGCCGGCAAGGATGTGAGGACTCAGCATATTAGATAATGATATTAAAGGTTCGGGCCCGGAATTTTTGATAGATTCTGAAATGGGATTCTTGTCCGGTTTTGTCAAACGAAATTTCCTGCGGAGTAAGCCGACCTTTCGTTTTAATTCGGTAAGTGATCCGGAATTGGTGAAAGAAGATTATTTCGTGGCTAGCGACTTATAAGTGTATAAGCATTTATTCCTCTCTAATTACAATATTTCTCAGGGTGTGTTTTCGCTTTGGAAGGGCGCCATTGGCAGCGGCGTCCTTTGGGTGGTTTCACATGCGGCCGAATTTGTAAGGGATTTAGTCGTTTCATTCATATTATCTTTATTTTGTATACCAAGTTTTTTAGATTATTGCTCAGCTTTTTAATCTGCCAAAGTCTTTTGTGCCCGACGGCAGCTCCGAACGATTTTGGCGCCATGCCTTTCTCAAAGCGTAGGTTATTTTAAGAACAATAGAAAAGAACCATGATGCTTTTTCAAAAAATCCATAACATTTAAAGGAACCAAAATTTGTTAGATTTTGAATGAAATTATTACCCGCAATATCAGCCAAATTGACGCCATAAATCAAATTCTGGCATTGCATTTGGCACATTTAATGCCCTCCCCCTTTTTCCCATTTAGTGCCTCTTTCTTTGCTTGCACTCCTTTCATTGTCTCTTCATTCATCGAAACTGTCCGAGTATGTTCTGTTTATTTTGCCATTCTGTGCTTTCTTATTAATTCCCTTTCTTTAGAGTGGCGCCTCTCTCTCCGAAGATTTGCAACTCTTTGAGATTATCCATCGCGGTCTCGAGGTTTGTGTGTTTGAATTTTTGACTCTTTTTGCTTTCAGCCAATTTCCGCCGCCATTTTAAGCGTCTCCATTTGGACCTTTTCGGTTCGGGCATTGAGGGCCGAAGGCGTCATCCGTTGCTGCTCTTGGCACTGCCCACATCCCTCTTTCACACGGCCCACTTTCTCGTCTCGCGTTCCGTCTATTCGTTCGCCTTTTCCTGCACCAGAGCATATGTTGTAAGTAAAGATTTGAAAAATTCGGGACCTGGGTTTCTCGGGACTCCAGGGATTAAATTCACCGTTTTACAAGGACTCCCCGTCCCAGCCCGAAAAATTCCTAACTCAATGAATTTCGTTGTTTTATAAATTGTTAACTTTTTCAAGAGTCGCAAATTGCCTTCGGAACGCAAAAGGTATCATTCGATAATGCCTGAACTGTTCTCCACGATGACATCGGTGTTTGTCGCCGACCTGGTCTGCTACCCGCTTGAGACTGTGCTGCATCGCCTGTACATCCAGGGTCAGTCATTCAATAGTATAAGCCGCCCATATGCCGTCACACAAAAATCCTTCGGCGTCGGCACCTGTCAGCACTGCCGGCGGTCGGAGCAGGTCTTCCCCCCGCGTCACTTCCTCCTCCGTTTCTCCTCCATCGGCTACCGGTTCAAAAGTCGAACAGTTTAAATGTCGATCAAATATAAAAAATTTGAAGGTAGTTTGTCCGAATTGGTTGAATTAAAGAAAGTTACGCGTTTTTTGGCATTCGAGCTTTTTATTCGATTAGACCTTCCTTTCCGCGTCAATTCGTAAAGCACAAAACAATTGACGAATTTAGGCACTCGCACATTGGTGGACAATTTGGACCATGGCCAAAGTTCGTTGGTGCCGGTGTTGGCCGGCGCGTACAGTGGTCTTGTGGACTGTTTCGTCAAAATTGTGCGCAGAGAGGGCATAGCTGCGTTGTACAGGTTAGTATTTACATTGGCACCGATTGAATATTGTCCCTTTATAGAAAAATCAGAAAGTAACTTTTTTAAAATAAATTTTGCGGCTTAATTTTCAGCGGTATCGGCGCACTGTTTTTGCAATATTTTCTTCAGCACGGCGTTGCGATGGCTATCTACTGGCTTCTCGACAAAGGTTGTTATTAACATTCATTTCATAGAATTATGCCTTAATTATTTGGCCCAAAGCATTCGTCCCCAGGGGGGGGGGGGACTATTTTCTTGTGGGCAAAAGAAAATTTTTTCGCTCCGTAGGCTCAAACAGCAATGGCCGTACCTCCGGCCCTTTGCTACTTCGTACGCCCGACAATAATGCGTTGCACACCGACCGCGCCCCTTTCGACCCATTCCCCCGAAAAGTGTCCGCCGGAGCTCAGGTCTAAACACTAAATCCTTTTTAAACGAATTAAGTTTCCTAAAAATATTTCAAATTTAGATTTTTCCTTCTACTAACACTCCATCCGTTTCGTTTCCCTCCTTCGCGCAGACCAACCAAAATCTTCAAGGCTTCCAGGAGCAAGACAATCCATTTTTGGCCGCTATCCGGCGACAACAGCAGCAAATTCATGACGACGGTGAACATGGGAATGAATGAATTATAAATTGTCCAAATGTCCCATATCCAAACTATTGCTATCGCTCATCATCCTCCCGCCCTCTGACCATTTTTGAGATTTATTACCATTTTGTTTGTTTTATTCTCATCTGCAGATGTTAATAAATGTTTACATTACATTTGAGAATCTTTAATCCCATTGTTTACGTGTTTTTTGCGAAGGATTGAAATGAGTGGGCGACAGGGAAACTCGGTGAATGTGTAAATGCAAACCTCTAGGAACATGTTTTTCGCGACTTTTCAAAATAAATTAGTCTTGTTTTCCCGAAATGTCTAACAGAATTGACTTTAATAGTAGAAAAACGAATCGGGATAATAAAAACGAATTGGCCTGAAACGAATAGGGTGTCTTCCCAATTGTTTACCATTGCCGGCATTTTGAGTAATACTGAGGATGCTTTTATGCTTAATATATAGTAACTCGTGCTCAGAAAAAAAGGGCATTTACCCTTTTTTTTTGCATATTTACCCTTTTTTTGCATCCCCCCCTATTCATTGATACAGCACACAAATAGAGGGAGAGGGGCAACGGCAACTCTTCTCATTCATTGTCACTTTCACTCAGTCTCTTTCATTCCCACCCCTACTCCTCCAATCATTCTTTGCCTGTCCGTTCAGCAGTCGCCGCGACTCTGCCGACCTTTCCCCCCCCCCCCCCACCCCCCCTCGCTCCCCAACAAGAAGCACACATTTGCAAAAATCAAATGTGTATTAAGAAGTGTGGCAGACAAATCGGCAGTGGAAATTCAGAAAAATTCTTCGGTCTAAATCAATCCCCTCATTTGTAATTTTATTAGGGTACCCTCGACTTTTGGGGCCAGCTTTTTAAGTGAAGAGGGACCAATGTTTAAGGGGCGGTGGACCAACCCTAAATTTATCGAATTTAAATTTGTTCTTCAAGAATAACAAACTCAGCGATTTAGCATTCCGTACAATTTCTGACCATACCGATCTCTATTTGACCCCGGGCATTTCACTACAAAGAACCAAAGTTTGGGGATGTGCGAAGTGCAAGGCCATGGCACAGCGGCAATTGTGGGTCAGTGCTTTTGGCATGGCAAGGGCATTGACGCATGAGTATGCCGCAGGTTGAGAATTCGGGTTAGGGTTCGGGGTCGAGAAAAAATCTCTGATTGCGGGCGGTATTATTGGTAGAGATAGAGAGGGAGGGAGAGACAGAAAGGAAGTTATAGAGAGGAGGATTTCAATGAAGGACAACCAACAATTTTATGTGTAAATTCATTTTTTTTTCTGGGAAAAAACGCTAATTTGTGCGATCGTTGTGGGTTAACAAAGGGAGCGAATTCCAATGCAAATTTGTGGCATATCGGTTACATTAATCTATGTATGTGGTCTATTTTACAATTTGACGGAAGGACAAATTGTTGATAAATAGGTGGGGGGAGGGGACAATCATAGCATTGTAGTTGGGGCTTAACTTTATGCTAATTCATCGATGTCCGATCCGTTTGTGCCCCCCTCCACAAGAAGCCCCCACCCCCTCTTATCTTCACCCCCACTCATCCCACTTCCCCTCTTGCCCATCTTCCCGCGCTCCTCTCCCCCACCTCATCGCTCGCCATTGTCCCTCCTCATGCCGACCACCTCCTCGCCCCCGCCCTCTCTCTACTATCAACATTCACTCTCTCAGCACCGACCCTCTGCTGCTGGGGAGTGGCGTATCCCCCACCCCTTCTTATCTCCCCCCCACTCATCCCCACTTCCCCTCTTGCCCATCTTCCCGCGCTCCTCTCCCCCACCTCATCGCTCGCCCCGCGTATTGAAAAATGGAGGCCCCACTCCATTTAACTCTTACCCAAGAAAGGGTGTTGGAAAATAGACCCCCGGGGCGTCTATAACAGGAATATTTAATTAATTTAAATTACTAAATACCCCAATTTCATACAGCACAACACTGAGGGGGACCGGTGCCAACAATGCAAATTTGGATGTGCAAAAAAAGTGGCGACCCAGCCATGAAGCTGACCCATTTGTGTGCGAGCCGTGCAATGGTCATGGACACGGGGGGGACTGCGTGTATGAGGAGCAATTGGAACGCGCAAACAAATCGTTGGACATTCATGGAAGGTGCCGTAGTTTCGAAAATAACCCCGGGTGATCTATTTTGACTCTCCTCCCCCCTCAAAAGGCGCTGGCTGGGACCCATTGTAGCCCTAAACACAACAATCAATTAAAATTTCAAATATTGATTTTCTGCGACTGACTCGGATGTGCAAACACATTGCTGAAGGACTGGCGGACGTGCAAATTGGCACCGAAGTCTACCATCATTTGCGCGAAGTTGGTTTTCAATGTTTACTTTGCATTGCATGTTTTGTTTAGGTCATCAAAAAGGAATAAGGATTGTACGCGACTTCGATCGGAGATGAGGGCGGCTTTGTACCGAACATCCAAAACAGCGAAGAGGCGCTGGAACTCCTGAAGAAGGCGATCGAGGTCGGAATATCGGTTACATCAATCTATGTATGTGGTCCATTCGACGGAAGGACAAATTGTTGGTAGGGAGATCATAGCATTGTTGTTGGGGCTTAACTTTATGCTAATTCATCGATGTCCCATCTTATGGGGTGGGGGGAGGGTAACCAACCGACCACCACCCCTCCCCCCAATCATACGCATTGCTTCAGCATCATCATCATCCATCCGACCAAATCATCGTCGTCGTCGTCGGATGCCCCCCCCCCTCCGGCGGTCCCATTTCGTTGTCATTTCTCTCGCGGTTCCGTTGCGCCGCCCTTATCTGTTTGTTTCCATTCCGCAAATGGAAGTTGAACTCGCAACGCGGTATTCATTTCCCTATAAAAGCGCATCACATAAAAATCGCTGACAGTTGAGGGTGGGGTCTCCCGTGGTCTGTACAAACACATTGCTGAAGGACTGGCGGACATGCAAATTGGCACCGAAGTCTACCATCATTTGCGCGAAGTTGGTTACAATATTTAATCGTTGCATTTGCATAGTTTTGTTTAGGTCATCAAAAAGAAATACGGACACGAACCCTGGCTGCTGCGATGGCGTGCCAACATGGCTGGGGAGTTATGGTAGGGCTCGCACTTTAGGCAGTTTATAATTTTTGTATCAATTACAGGTTTCGCATCGTTCTGGTGAGATGGAAGACACTTTCATTGCTGATTTTGCCCTTGGGCTCGCTGCTAAACAGGTGGAGAGAATTTTTGACTTGGAAAAATGCATTTTTATTAACATTTTGTCTCCTTTAGATCAACGAGGGTTTGGCCAAATACAACCACATTCTGCTCATCGAGGAAGAATTAGGCGCCAATGCGAAATTTGCCGGGAGCGACT
>JAKKIK010001472.1:0-16142 GCA_024500135.1 Heterodera carotae | reverse complement strand
CCCAAACACTGGTGCTCTAGTCGACGCAAAAACTCCCGCAAGTTCTGAAAACAGTGTGTTGCAGCCAACAAAAGTTGAAAATACAAATGTTAGTGCAAAACAGAATTCGGACTCAAACACTGATATTATTCACAACGCCGACACTCACGCGTATTCTGAAAACACTGTTTGGCAGCCAACAAAAGATGGAAAGACAAATGTTGATGAAAACCAGAATTCGGAGCGAGAACACCCAAACACTGATGCTATAGTCGACGCAAAAACTCACGCGAATTCTGAAAACAATGTGTTGCAGCAAACAGAAGTTGAAAATACAAATGTTAGTGAAAAACAGAATTCGGAGCGAAAAAACCCAAACACTGGTGTTATGGTCAACGCAGAAACTTACGCGTATTCTGAAAACACAATTTTTCAGCAAGCGCAGTTTGAAAAAACAAATGTTGTTGCAAAACAGAATTCGTGGCGAGAAAATACATTTAATGTTATGTATAATGTCGAAACTCACTCGGATTCTGAAAATACAAGCACTAGAGAAAATGAAAAATCAAATGTATTCACAAGTTATTCAAAAAATGGAAATACATCTGCTGATGAAAGACTGAATTTAAAAAATGAAAACACAAATGTTGATGTTTTGCTCCACCGGATCAAAAACAAAGTCAAAGATATTGGTACTCAGACAGACTCTGAAAACAATGACTTTTTGACGAATGGTGAAGATGGGGCAAAAATGGAAAATGAAATCCCACACGTTGGAACTCAAGGTGAAAAAATCACAGATGTCTGGCTGATTGATGAGACTAACAATCCAAGACCATCAGGACAAAATGAAAACCAAAATAATCAAAATCAATTGGTAAATGAATAAAAAATATTTGAAATATAGAGAATATTTTGAAACTATTCAATAAAAAAATACCCAAAGGAATACTTATAAATTTTTGAAACAAAATTTAGAAAACAAGAAGCTTAAACCGCAATCATAATAGTTTCGTCACTGGCAATGCAAACCCAGATGCAAAATCTGATTACTATACAGACATTGGTATGAATTTTGGCTATTATTCTAATACAACTTTATATAGTATCAATAGAGAATAGTATTTTGAAAAAAAACCCGAGTTTTATTTCGACCGGGGACGGAAAAAAAAGACGACCCCGTTTTACCGGAGCCCCAGTCCCGATCCCTTTTTTGATTGGGTCCGGCCAGGGAAGGCAAATTTTTGAAAAATTTTCTGAATTCCAAAAATCGTCAAAAATGTTCAATGGTTTTTTAGGGTCGCTGATCGTGAATATGTGATCGTTTGCAAAACTATCACCATTCATGAAATAAAAATTAAAATAATTATTTTAAGTTTTTGAAAAACTTCAATATAGGAATCGATTTGTTTAAAAAAGAAATATTTCGAACATTTGGCGCATCGCTTTCAGAGTTTTGAAAACTTTAGCGTTCTTCCTTTAGAAACCAAATAACAGACAAAAAAATGCATTCGGTTCTGCCATTAGACATACTGACGGGAAATTTATGAAAATTTTACCGTTATTTCCTACGCATGGCCTAAAAAGTACCTGCAAATCTCTGCCGGGGCCTTGCCTCCGCCAGGTCACAAATAAAAATACTACTCAAATAAAACCCGCCTCCCCTAATTAAAGCCCCCTTTAGATGCCTCGTAGTTAGGGACCGGGGGTTTTAATACAGAAATACGGTAGCATCAAATTTAGACGGCAAGATATATTTTGGCATTACTTTGCACGAAGTTCAACAAGAACTAGCAAATCACAGCATTTATCGGACAGAAAGTCAAGGTGAATGACATTATTATTTTTTTTATATATTTAAAGTTTATGCTAGCCTATTGACTTGCCTAAATTTTTTTCCAAAAGCATTGTTTTGAACGAAAATTGATGAATTTGTTTAAATTTAATCTTAGGAATATGCGTACAGAAATTCAATTTGATATATAGATATTATTGTATGCATTTAGCAATTTTTAAACAGAAACATCATTTTAAACAAAAAATTTTCTTAGTTCTAAAAGAAATGTTGGAGAATAAAGCTAAGGAAAAAAAGCGAGCATATGCTGCAAATGGTGAACCAAAACGGACTCAAAACATTTCTGCTGATGAATGAATGATGTTATTCTGTAGCTGAAATATATGTACAATAAATGATTTATCTAATGAAAATATATTTGGGTAAAACATATGTTTAGATTAATAAAATAAAATCTGCAAAAGAATTGGATTTTGTTTTGATTCTTGAGTATTGATATTAAATGGCCACTTTTTTGGGATCAATCAATGAGGATTTATTTTCTCTCGTGATGTGCTTGATTAATAGTCTCATCTCCGGGGGCTCGTGAACGAATCTTGCGACATTATTTAAGTATTTGGGCAGATAAACACAGCTGGACATCTTAGGAAAAAATGTTTTTTAAATTAATTATTTGCCTTTTAAAAATTAATAAAAATTCATTAAACTATTTAAAGTAGCTTTAGATAAACATAGAAAATAATAAAAACAATAAGTTCTTATTTTAATAGGTCTACACAATAATAGGAACTAGTTTTTTACAGTTCTTACACCAAATGTCAGTCACGAAGGAGTGTCATTATCAGATCAAATTTGATGTTCCCTATAAAAAGAAGTACTTTTATTTATTCTTATTATCAGATGTACATGTTAATATAAATTTTTTTAATTTGCAATAATTGTTTTCCAACAAATATTTAGTTGTTTTTCATTTCTTTGACTCAAATTTTTATTAGAAAAGTGTCAAAAAATTTTCACGCAATAGGAATAATAATTTGTGTGTGTGTGCATAATTTATACTACATGTTTTCAACAAAAATAACAGCACAGACACATCTGTTTTCATCATCAGCGCCACCGCCGGATTAACACATTAACCGGTGAATGGACCGCATGAATGAATTTGTGTGGAAAATTTAAACATTTACAAAATTTTTATTCCCTGAAACATACATTTTAAGTTCTTTTATTTAAATTATTAAATAAAAAAAAAATAACAAATATGTGTAAGCATTATTTGGATTTCGTTTAGGTATCTAATATAATAATATTGCTTAAATCCTGAGTAGAATAAAGAGACCACCCTCAATTCTAATACATAATGTATGTTATAATATAATCCAATTATCCATTCTGTTGGTGTCCAAAATTTCGCGCACTAATGGCGCAGCCCTTTTATGTGTCCTCGGAACGCGCGCTCGCTCTCCCAATTATTTCCGCACAACGATTTTCAACGTGTTTTTATTCATGTTTACACAATTTTGTGAAACTTCCCACCCAGCGCCCCCTCCCCCTCTTTTTATAAAATTTTTTTTTCAACAATAGACAAAATAATGCATGTTTTTTCACCAGCGGAGATGGAACGAATTCATTTAAAGTTCATGTTCGGATATACTTGCAGTGTACCATCCGATTTTTCAAAGATCTATTATCCCTACGCGTTTCCAGACTATCCGCGGATATTCGCTTAGGGTCCGTGGTCGCCTAATTTCTCAAAAATCCGTACCCGTCAATACCTGATAACCGCGAATGTGGAGTATACGTGTCCGTCCGATTTCTCAAAAATTATGGCCTATTCGCGGATATTTTCATGTCAGTGGGCAATTTGGGTAGCAACAAGCAAAATTTAAAAACTTTTCTTATTAAACACATAAGCAAAGTGTAAATCGCCCATTAAAAAAACTATTTTTTATGCATTACTTTGTCGCTTCGAGCTCCATTCAAAGGAAAATGCAAAAATGGAAATTAAACAAAAAATGTTTTGTGTACACACAATAATCTCGCGCAATTCAGGTGCTCTTCTTAATATTTTGTTAAAATTTTTGTTCAACAGCACATATTTGGTGAAAATTTTTATTGACATAGGTATACACAAAAGTAGTGCATGCCAATAAAAATTTATATTATTTTTAATATTTGTAATTCCATTAAACTTTAGTAACTAAGTAATGTAATAATTGAATAATTCAAATTTTCTCCATTCCTCTTCACTTATAATTTAAATACAATATTTGAATGCCACAGCAAACAGCAGACTAAAAGTTTGTTGATGGCTGCCACTTAAAAGGAAAAGTGTGTTTGGTCGGTAATGGGACGGAATGGGGGGCATAAGGGGGGCATACCTGCCACCCGATTTAAATCACATCCACCAACCCCTCATCGCACACTTTTGTGTGGTAAATTCACATAATTATACAATAAAACAAGCCCCCCTTCCCGATGACCTTCCTCTCATAAATCAGCATCCAATCAAATTTGAAGGCCCATCCATACTCTTTGGGATGTTGTTTTTATTTACGAGCTGCAGTACCATTTTGCCCTCTCTCATCATATATGGCCAAACTGGTTTTGACACGAAATTTAAGGATTTTTGACAGGAAAACAGACCAATAAACCTTGAGCCCCTTACTTTTATATTTTTGTGTCCATATGTGTGTGGATGATAAAATTTGCGCGGGATTATTGTGAATACACACAAAAAATTCCTTCGCTACTAACTTGTCTATTTTGCTGTTTTAGTGTGAAATGGTTCTGGTCGATTTATGATAATTTTTGTTTGTTTAAATTTTGTTGAGTCGGCAACAAGTGGGTTGGTGACAAACAAATTTATACAATAACTTATCGAAAGACTCAAATATTGGGAATAAGGAAATATAAAAATCAAAATTCTTTCAAATGATTGGCAAAAATTATAACTTTTTATTAAAACATTTTATTGTTTTGTTAAATAAACAAATAACATATTTATTAGTACTCTCGAAGATAACGAATTTGTGTTCATAAAATGGCTTGAATCAATAGGACTTTATGAAGAATATATTTATTGATAATGAGAAAAAGACAAAATTAATAATTGTAAATTTTTTCTTAATGTAAAGCCAGATAAAATCAAAACACCTGGGACCGTGACTTGCTTAAAATTTTCTAACAAAAAATTCTTAAAAAAATATTTAAGCAAAAAGTATTATAATGCCATTAAAATGGTTTACGAAGAGCAGCAGTAGAAAACCAGCTGGTGAAGAAATTGATTCGGATGAGCAAAAAATTGCACTGGAAGGAAAAAACGATAAAGGTAAAAAAATATAAAAATTTAAATAAAATTAAAATTAATTTGTATTTCTTTGCTTAAGGTGTCAATATACCCGAGGTTGAGCCTCCAGCGGATCCACGCTCAGCAAGAAAAGTGTCGGTACTTGGTGCCGAATCAGTAGACCGGGGCCAATGGACAGGTAATACTTTAAATATAATATTTGTGTGTAAATAAAAAAGTTTTAACTAGAGTTTTAATTTTCAAAATGATTGGATAGGATTGATTCAAAAAACAGATCCCTAATTGAACCCCACCCCCAAAACATAGGACCGCTTTTGAGTGGACCTTCCGAAAGAACCTCCGCCGGGGGTTCTCTAAGAGAAATTACAGTTTATATAAATAAACCATTGCATAAATTGCTAAATATAATTAAATGCCAATTTCCAATTTATAGGACAATTCGATTTTCTGATGAGCATGATTGCATACGCAGTTGGACTAGGTCATGCTTTTCATTTTCAAGTAAATGTTAATGATTGTATACTTTAAGGAAATGTTTGGCGTTTTCCCTATCTTTGCTTTAAAAATGGAGGAGGTTCCATAATATTCTGGCACTTGGTTATGAGAATAATTTGAAATATTTTCGGTTCCTTCCTCGTCGTTTATGCGCTTTTTTTCATTTTTGGCGCAGTTCCAATATTCATCATGGAGGTCACTGTGGGCCAATACCTGCAAAGAGGCAAAACGGCATTGTACATACATAAAAAATATATCTAACATTTAAATTTAGGAGCTATGGAAATGTGGAAAATGTGCCCAATTTTCAAAGTTAAGTCTTATGTATTTATGCCTTAATATTTTCGTCCAGGGAATTAAATGAAATTTGAAATTTCGAAGAGGCTAAGAAACCCAAAAAATTAAACGGCGCCGCCCTGATCGAATTTTCTTTACTTAATTTCAGGAGTTGGCATTGGAAACGTGATGATTGCATTTATGTGCATTTCCTATTTTTGTGTAATTGTTTCATGGGCCGTATTTTATATGGTCAGCTCATTTAACTCAACCTTTCCATGTTTGTGTGTACAATTTTTTAAAAACAATATAACTAAATTTACCGTACTTTTTATATTAATAAGATAGTTTATTACTTTATTAAGGGGAAACATGTAACAATTGGTGGAATAGCGTACAATGTGTCACTGGAAAAGAAACGCATTCAGAGATAATGCGAATCGCATCAAATTTATCTCGTTATGGGCTGTCAATCGAGTCATCCGTTGAGCAGTTTTGGGAGTAAGTGGAATATAGATTTTTGATTGAGAATTTGCGAATAAATAAATTAAATTTCAATTTTAAAAATGTTCGACTTTTCAGACGTCGCGTATTGAAACAAACGCCATCCATTGATCAGATTGGTGGAATTCAATGGGAACTGCTTGGAATTATGTTTCTAGCGTGGGTGGTGGTGTATTTTGCGTTGTGGAAGGGCATCACTCAAGCAAGAAAGGTGGCATAATTTAATTTTGGTGTAGACTCAAAAAAATGCCGGCACTGTCGGGGTTCGAAGTTTAGAGCTGAACCCTTATTTTTGTTATTCGTAATTGTATGCCAAGACTAAAGAGATTGATAAAAAATAAATTTAAAATTCTTTTTATAGTTTGTCTATTTCTGCGCATTGTTCCCTTACTTTTTAATCGGCGTTTTGCTTATCCGTGGATTAACATTGCCTGGTGCAATGAATGGCATTTCTTTTTATTTAACACCAAACATCACAAAACTGACGGAAACAACAGGTAGATGAGAAATTTTTTAAAAATTCTGCTAATTGGGGTTAATTTTTCTGCATTTATAAATAACAAATAGATTTGTTTTTATTAAAATGACATTATTTAAGTGTGGAAAGATGCTGGAACTCAGGTTTTCTACAGTTATGGCGTTGGCTTTGGCACATTGATCGCACTCGGCTCACATAACAAATTCAACCACAACTGCTACCGGTTATGAATAAACTTAAAAAAAAATCAATTAAGCATTAATCAATTTTTTCATTCAATTAGTATTTTCGGTTACCGATCTACCGAGTCCGTTATTTAACTGTTTGCTGTTACCGATATTGTGCTAGAATTTTTGGAGACTCCAGTATCGGTGATTTTCCGATACTGTACCCCTCAAAATTCTCAAAATTATTTTCATTGTCATCCATTTTAGGTATATGTATGAACACTCTTATTGCTTTTAAAAAGTCTAGGCATTTAAAAGAGAAGCTAACTTTCGAAAAAGATTCAACTTATTGTCTTATGAAAAGCTTGGGCTTCGACAACAAACGACTTAAACCCCTAATGATGTTAAAATAATTAAATTATATTAATTCTAGCGATGCGATGATAATGTGCTGTATCAATGGCATGACTTCAATTTTGGCCGGTTTTGCGATCTTTTCAATTCTTGGTTACATGTCCGAGATTGCCAACAAGCCAATCGCTGAGATTGTGAAACCTGGTGAAAAAAACAAATTATAAGAATACAAAAATTATGAAACCGAATTTTCGAAGAGCCCCCGCCCCCTGTGCCCTATGAGGTGTTTGGGAAATAAAGCCCCCCCCCCCCCTCCACTCTTAGAGTCCACCTCCCTAATATCGAGCTTTGTTTGAGGGATATTGAAAACCTATTTTTTGAAATACAGTCGTAATTTATTAATTTAGGTGTCGGCCTTGCCTTTTTGGCTTATCCCGAAGTGGCAAGCAACTTGCCACTGAAGCAAGTTTGGGCATTTCTATTTTTTCTGATGATCACAATTCTTGGGCTCGACAGTCAGGCAAGTATTATTATATTTTATTTGCACTAAGGGCTCTTCCCAAGAGAGCCCTACACGGAACCAACGCGACATCTTTGAGCCTACTTACTGCCCACTGGAAGATCCGACACCGGAAAATCCGATACAAGCGGAAATATGACTCCCTGATAGTCCGACAGCCGAAAACCTAACAGACACATGTATTAAAAAATATTAATTATATTTTATTAATTTAGTCCAAGTAAAAAACAGGGACTAAACCCAGTAGAAAAGAAAGGACCGGGAATAGTCCTGGGTAAAAACCCGTGACTAGTCCCGGTCCCGTTGAACCCTAAGTCTTAACCAGGGTTGCCATCGAAATTTTTCGGAAATAAGGACATCAAATGTAAAAAAATAAGATTTTGGGGTCCAAAATAAGAACATTTTTTAAAACGTTGTTTTGAGGCTTAATCTCGCATTTTATTCAACAAATTCGGCATTGCAACATATTCTCACCGCCAACGATTTTTTTGAGCAATTTGGGGCTTGAAAAAACAAGACTTGATTGGGTGGGGTCTGCGGGAAAAATTTGGAAGAAAATGACTGGATTTGTTAACATAATTTGGTCCCTTTTCACGTCTTATTTAAATTTAAAAAGGCAAAAATTGCAAGATTTTTGAAGCCAAAAGTCAGAATTTTCTTTGGCTCACAAAAATAAGACACAAATAAGGCAAAAATCAAGAAATCGTTAAGACGAATTGATCCGGCGGTGCTTTATGCACCGCCGGGGAAATTTTTTTGAATATTTTAGTGAATCTTGTTAAGATCTTGCATATAAAATCGCTTCAAAATAGCCATAAAATCTGAATTTTCCCTGGAATTCACCAAAATAAGACAAAAATAAGGACAAAGAGCTGAAATAAGGACAAATCTTACAAATAAGGACATTTAAAATTTGTAAGATTTGGACCCTCAAAATAAGGACAAATCTTACAAATAAGGACAAATGGCAGCCCTGGTCTTAACCCTGTTTGTCAGGTTTTCTAGGTAGATGTCGGATTATCAAGGTCGAGCGGAATCCTAATTTTCACTTAAATTTCTTAATACATTATTTTCCTGCAAATTAAGGTTTGCATGATGGAAGGTCTGTTCACTGCTCTTGAGGACACATTTCCCACACTATTGCGCAAATACAAAAAAGTGAAAAAAACAAACAAATCCAATCCTTTTTTTCTCTTTTTATTTTTCTTTATTAAGTTTTCTCTTCTAATCACTTGCATATTTTTCTTCATTATTGGCATCCCAATGGTCACTTATGCTGGAGCACATTGGCTTACTTTGGTAAGAAAGGCAAAATTTTTAAATAATGGATATTTTTTAGGTTGACGCTTATGGAGCCTCGGGCATTGCACTTTTATTTGTAGTTTTCTTTGAAGTCGTTGGGTTAGCGTGGGGATTTGGTAATAGTTTTTTTCAATATCAAATTGAGTTTTTTTTAAAGCTAACAAATAAGCGAATCATCAACTCGCAACAAGGTCATAAAATAAAATTGACAAAAATCTGATTTTATTTGCAAAAAATATAAGAACTTTTTCGGGTGTTGTTAATCGCTTAACTTCTGCTTTCAAATACTTAGCTTCTGAACATAAAGAGCTTTCGAATGATATTAAATTTCTAGAATTTGTTTTAGAAATAAAAAAGTTTAAGTCTAAAAGTCGTGGATAGGGGAGGAACACTAATGTCAAATACTGCAATTCCACACCTAGTTACTATGTTGTTTTCGAAAATTCATTTTTTTTTGTTTTGTTTTTCGGGTTTTTTGATTTCAGTTTTTTTCCCTTACGGAACAGCACTATTGGTTAGGTAAATTAAATAATTCTTCCAGGTGCAAGACGTGTCCGTGCCGCTTTGAAAGAAATGATTGGCATCTATCCGCATCCATGTCTTACAGTTTTTTGGAAGTACACCGCACCTTTGAGTGCATTGGTCTACATTTTTTAATTTTAAAAATTAATTGTATTTCAAAATTTTTAAATCAATCCGCAGTTCAAACGCCCAAATTTAATCTTTTTTTTGGCAGACTGCTTAATTGGTTTTTGCTCAATTTATACTTTCCAGATTTTGTTCATATGTTGTTTGGTGATGTATGAGCCGTTACGTTATCCGACCGGTGTTGAATATCCGTTTTGGGCCGAGGCTTTTGGCTTCTGCTTGTCCGCTTGCTCCATGGTAGTGATACCAGGCTATGCCATCTACTACTTGTTCAATTCTAAGGACGGGCTTGGCCCGTTGCAGGTGGCCAAAAATTATTACAATAAATTCAACTACTCCAAAGCGAAGCGCTATTTAGTAGTGATGCACCAAAAAAAACAAACCGAAAACCAGCGCGAAAACTGAAAGTCGATAAAAAAAAACAAAATCACTAGGGAGGTGTTTTTGGTTTGGTAAATCTAAAGCCGAAATTAAAAGTTAAAAAATCCGACCTAGACCGAAATTTCGGGTGCATTACTACTATCTAGAAGGGGGTGTTTTAATTTGAAGTAAGTTATATTTAAAAATATCATTTTGAAATGAAAATTCGGCAATTCAAAACCAATATTACAGAGATTTCGTAAAGGAATACATCCTCCTGAAGATTTGGATTTTGCCGAAATGTCAATTCGTCGCCATCATCGACGCAATCATAAAAATGACGAAGAATTGGAATTTATTGATAAGCGTCCAAATAAGTAATAAACTTCTGATTAAATAATATTTTTTACATCGATATTTACTTCATTTATTGATTGATAATTGTGCCGATTTTGTTTAAAAAAAGATCAAGCGATTCAAAACCAATATCAATGGAAAAAGAAAAATGTTATTAACAATATCTACCTAAATTACCTACCTAAATACCTACCTAATTACTTATCTAAATTACTTACCTACCTAAATTCCTTACCTGGCTCAAACAAAAGATAGAGAGCTGAAGTTGTTATTAAGTTCTTAAACGAATAACTAAAATTATCCACTTTTAAATCTATCATTGGAACTTGCGACTTCAAGAAAAGCGCTAAAAGTTTCTAAACGTAAAACGAAAAAAATGATAAAAAATTAGTGGAATTTTGAAATTGGACCAATTTTTTTTTTAAATAACAGAATGTTGAAAAATTTAGAGTTGTTTCGGCCCCAGCCGAAGATCTTGGTTTTTTAAACTTTAAATAATATTTCCTGAGAAAATTGGTTTATATAAAAGATTGCGCAAATATTGTCACGGCTTATTATTATTAAGCCCGGCCTTACTAGGCAAATTATCCTAAGGAAGCCTATGATTAATAATTTTCAATACAAAATGATCAGTTGAGTGGTCCATTTCATAGCTGTTCCCTTTCCCTTTATACTGATCGCCCCCCTCCACTGCCTTCGCTCTCTGATTCATCTTTTCATTTGTCATTCTCGTTCATTCATTCATTCACTCCCCCTCATGGGTGGCACTCGTCATTGCTGCGGCAATGACAAATATTTCTACCTTTTAGTTAATTTTAATTCTTCGATAGTTATATAGAAGAGAAGCGTTTATGAAACCTTATTTGCAATTTGCATTTGTGTTTTTATGAAGCTTCTTCAAATATGAAATTAGGTTATACAATCATGGTTAGAATTGTTAAAAATTGATAATGTAGAGGATTTCTTTGTATAAATTATTTTGTAATGTTATTTTTTGTTAATAAATTATTAAATAAATAATAAGACTATTTTGTTTTAATAAGATTGCATTAAGATATTTCTTCTTAAAAATGTGCATTTTCCGTTTTCCCATTTTTTAAAACAAATACAAAACTAATTGATTCTTAATCTTTTTATAATTTAGTTATTAAATTAATCAATAACTTAAGTCAGTTTTTTTTTTTTGCTTGAGAAGGGCCTGTTTTTCTTGCACCGAAGGTTGGCAAACTTTGTCTTCTTCTTTTGGTGCCTTTGTACTTGTCTTTTTATCTTAAAATTAAAAATTTCGGGCCTTGCGTCCCAATTTGTCAAGTCAAATATAATATTTTGTTTTTTTCATTAAATAATTTTGATCCAACATTCATTGATTAGTATTGTACTATTATTTTTTAATTTGATCTTTATTGTCGTTTAATTTATTTAATTGTTAAAAAATTAATGGATTTTTATCTACCAGTTTTTTTTATTTTCATTATTCTGCTTCATCAATTCACTTTTTATCCTTATGTTGACAAATTATTTTAGAAATTTTATATTTTGCTTATTTGGTGCTTAAGTCTTTTTTTTTTGAATAGCTTTATTTCGTTAAAATAGAACGACTTTTCTTCTAGCTCAACTCATTTTGCTTCATTCTGGCGCCAACAGGTAAAAATTGTTATATGGCCAATGCTCATTTTGTACAATGCAGGCGAGGACACCCAACACCCACCCCAGATAATTGTGATACCGCGTTTTGTAGGCAACGGTCTATCCAACAAATCACCAAGAACAATTTAATTTTCAACAAAATATAATTTTTTTGGGTACATTTTTAATTTATACAAAATGCATCGGAGGAAACTTATGTGCTTTTTTATTTTAATTCGTTTTGAGATTTTAGTTTAAGAAATTTTGGTCATTTTCGTCCATTTCTTCGACCATATTTAACTCAGTTACTAGACTTACAATATCGATTTTTAATTAGTTCAATTTAAGTGTTTTTGCTTTAGTTATGTTTTATTTATATGATTTGTTTTTTGTTAGATGTAAATTAGTAAGTTAAAAGATAAGTATTGTTTTAACATACATATTTAGAACTACCTTAATACCAAATACCAAATTGCATTTAAGTTCTTTAAAGTCTGATCCAAGGGTTCCAATTACTGAAAACCTTTCTTAATATGATTTATTGTTGAAATTTTTTAAATTTAAGATTTTAAATTTTATAATCTCTCTCTGATTTTTTGCGAGATAATATTTTCTTTTCAACTTTATGTATGTAAACACGCATGATTACATTGCAGGACAGGTCTTTCTTAGGATCTGCAATTTTTAATCAATGAAATTTTTGGAAGTCATTCGTATCTCAATTGTATTTTCAAAGATTTAAAAATAAATGGTGACAACTTTTTGAATAGCCTTTTATTTTACTTGGGTCTTATTAATAATTGATTGAACTTTCTCTTTCGACAATTTATGTAATTGATTAAATAATAAGGTATAAAGAGTTAACTCGCCAAATAGACAATATCACGCAGCAGAACTGCCTGTTTTCGAATATTCGACAGCGGCGTGTTAATCAACTTTCGGCTGTTCCTTTTATTTTTCTTTAAAAATAAAGGTTTTTATATTAAGAATTTATATTTCAAAGTATATTTTTTGATTTAGGGTGCTCTTTTTTAATTAGCGATGTAAAGAATTAATATAAGAATCAGAGCTGCACGAAACGTTTAGTTTCGTTTCGAGTTTCGTGAATTTCGTGCTTTTTGGGAGTTTTGTTTTTCGTTTTGTTTCGTAAAATTTGTCCGGTTTCGTTTCGTGTTTCGTTTCGTCAAAAAAAATTGGTCAGTTTCGTTTCGTTTAGAAAAATTTTGCCTGTTTCGTTTCAAGTCTCGTGTAAATTTACCCAAAAAACGAACGAAAACACACCCCTAAAGATGGGATTTTCAAATGAAAATTTGAATTTGGTGCGGTAATTAGGCCAAAAAAAAAGTTTTTTTTTTCCTTTTTTCGTCAATATTAACATTTTGTTTCAAGGCCAAAAAAAAGTTTTTTTTTCCTTTTTTCGTCAATATTAACATTTTGTTTCAATAATTCGTAACAGGATGGCCTAATGGTTAGTGCTGTTGGTGTAGCACTGTGGGTTCGAATCCTTGATACGGAATTTGTTTTCTCTTTTTTTTTTTGCATTTTTGGATTAATTCATTTAACAGAGCTAACAAAAATACAATTTTAAATCTAATGCAGAAAATGAAAATAAGACATGGAAAGCCAAGAAATTGGACAAAATTTGTTAACAAATCACATCATTTGACAAAATTTTTCCGCACACCCCGCCTAAAATATTGTTTGAATTGAAAATAAGGAGCGAAAAAGCGAGGAAAATGGACCAATTCTCTTTAGATTTCACTTAAATTTTTTGAAAATTTCCCCGACAGCGCCTATCGGCACCGCCGCACCCCTCGTCCCGGAAAATTCTTGGTTTTAAACAACACTGCACCACCCACAAAAACTGTAATTTTTAAGCTAGAATTGCTCTCAAAAAATGTTGATGGAGAGATTATGATGCTAAGTGTTCAAATTGTTTTTTATATTTCTTAATTTAATATTACTTTGGACCTAAATAATTTCAAAACAATTGATGCGTTCAGTTTTAGTGTTTTTGCTTTGGTTACGTTTTATTATATTGAATTTGTTTTTCTTTATTTTGAGTTTTTCGTTAAATGTAAATTGATAAGTTAAAAGATAATTTTATATTTATGTAGAACTAACTCAATATCAAATAGCATTTGAACAACTTTAAGTCTGATCCGAGTGTTCCAATTACTGAAATACCATTTAAAATGATTTATTGTTGAATTGTTTAATCTAAGATAGCGTTTTTTTGCATCTTATAGTTTCTCTCTGATTTTTTGCATCTTTTAATTTGCACCTCAAAGAAAAATTTTCTTTTGAACTTCATGCATGTGGCAATCTCGATTACATTGGTAGAACAATACGGGTCGTGATGATGTGTGGGTTATGTATGATCTCATTTTCGGGAAATTATTTTTAATTTATTTATTTTTTGCGAAATTTCACTTTTTAATTTTCATTATAATGAAATTAGAAGCGACTTTTTACTTTTGGCTATTAAAGAAGATATATACGGTAAAACCGCAGACAGAATCGAGGTAATACTAATAAGGGCATTGTAATCCACTGTATCATTTTTTGATCAGTATTGTATTATTCTTTCTGTTAACTATTCACTAAGGTTTTATTCTGTAATTGTTAATAAATTAATGGATTTTTTTAGCCAGTTTTTTATTATTCGATTTTCATAAAATGCATTATTTTTTATTATTTTGTGCACAAAAATATATTTTTCCATAGTATTATTCTGAACCACTCAAACATGTTTTTAGCTTATTTTTATTCTTAATTAAATTAGACAACCCATCGAAAATTTCGCGAATATATAATAAATGATGCGATCTTTGAATTAAACCGCAAATAATTTTAATTCAGTTTGCATTTTGGACAAAACATTTGTAAGCTCTTGTCAAACATTCCTCGCACCTTCAAAATTTGAATTCTTTATTCCATTAAAATATAGATTGGCGAAGAACTTTATTCTCATGCCTTCTTCAAGCAGTTTTTCCGTTCCGAATTTAAATGTGCTCTGTGGTGGCAGTATGGTTAAGTTTTCTTCTTCCATTAACTCTCGAAATAATATTTTACAATATTATGAAATTCTGATATTTTACTATAAATTTTGAATGTGAATCAATTGAATAAAGACATTTAAGTTTTACCTTTTTTATGTGCATGCTTTGGCTTTATTTTTCTACTATAAATATTTCATGTTTCTTTGCCAAAATTTGAAAAATTGATATAACCTTTTTATAGATTTATGATGTTTTCCTTAGTTTTAAATTATTATCGTTTTTTTTAATAATGTTTTACTTGAATAATTTTTTTTTTTTACTAAAATATTTCCCAAATTTAGCTTTTTTCCTACCATTTGGCTAATTAATTTTTATTTCTTTTTCTTTATCGCTGAACTCATCATAACTGGCAAGTAAATAATTTCCGATTCTATCTAATAAAGCACCTGACCTCTGATTCTCGTTCTATTCCGCCAAACACCCAGATTTTAATAATACATTAGGATCTTAAAAGTAGCCAAATTAATCGATTAATTTAAATATTTATATTGTTTTTATTTTATAGTTGTTATCTTTTTATCAAGAAATATAAAAGTATTCGTATATTTGAAAATTTTCTTTGTGTTGGTATTTTGGCGAAAATTTGTTTAATTTTAAATGCTGGATGGCAGATAATAAACTTGTAGATACAAAAATTAGTATAACGACTTGTGTCTTTTTGTCACCTTTCTGTATGAAATTATTTCACATATTATTGTATTAGTTTCTTCAGCAATACCGCGTTATTTTTGGTGTTTATTAAACCGGCAAATTAATTTTAAGGTTTTCGTTTCAATTATCTTTTATTTTGTTTCCTTGGTTTGCAATAATGAATAACGAGCGCTTTGGCGCCGCTTCGCGGCGCCTTCAGCCCTCTTAGGAAGTTCCTGAAAAGAATTTTGCTCAAATCTTGATGGCAACGAATATCTC
>JAKKIK010001471.1:0-16143 GCA_024500135.1 Heterodera carotae | reverse complement strand
AAAAAAAACAGAAAAAAACGTAAATGTTAAATAAAATTCGATTAATAAACGTACGCAAAAGTAATCTTACCTAGATTAAATAACAAGAATTAAATAAAAAGAATTTTATAATAATTTAATATGGTAATTAAGCAAATTTCCGTAATTCAATATCGAAATATTAATTCTTTATCCCAATATAAATATATTAAAGATACGCTATTGTAAATATAAAAGTTTAATATGTTTGCAATGTAATACAAAACTAGATATAAGTTAAAAAAAATTTTTGAATCAAGAAGAATCATATTATGTGATAATAATCGACGTACACCAATTCGTTTAACTCGCTCACGGTATTTTGGAAATAATGTGGATACAAAACCGGAAAAATAAAATGCAGATAAATATTATTAAAAATGCTATTTACATTCAAACAAACTAAAAAACTACTAAATTTGCACAAAGTAAACTATCAGAAATCATTTATTTTTTATCAAAAGTATTACGGTATAGTAAAAACCAAATTGTTGATTATTGATGAACAAATGTATTAATTTTAAAGGATAATAACACCAAAAATAATGTACACCCAACTTCACTAAAGGTTTGTGGCCTTGCATTGGCCTTCAAAATATTTGGACATATAAAAATGTTTAAAAAAATAATAATTTTTTCACAAGTTCATCGGATCAAGAACAAAGGCAGACTAAAGAAAGCCGTTGAGAATAAATGTTAAATTAAGCAATAAATCGTCGAATAAATAATAGAGAATCTCATAAGAAAAATTAAAAATAAATAAAGGCCGAAATTAAATTCTGTATTTACTGTATCGTTATCTCAACTCTCTTCTAGCTGCATATGTATTTAAAGGCATTCGTATACAAAATTATACATTAATTTTATTTGCATTGAGTTTTTGAAAATATTTTTTAAGTAAACTATGAAAATACACTTTAAAATTCAAAAAAGAACACTTAAAGCTAGTGTTTATTGCAAGAACAAAATCGAAAAAAACCCTTTTCAAACCTTAAACTAATAAGAAAAGTATTAAATTATTACAAATAAATGCGAATTGTCAGTTGACACGTTCAGCAAAAAATACTTATTTTTAATTAAAAAAATGCTATGATCACCTATAGTTGTAAAAGCCACAATAACTATGTAAATGTTAAATGCAGTTTAAATTGTTAAAGATATGCTTCATAAAATAAACAATGAACTACATGAAAAATGAATAAAGTTCTCTTTCCATGAAATAATATGTTCTTACTTGAATTTAGCATTTATTTCCTTTTTATAAAAGACATGGAAGAAGAAATGATTAAATTCATGGTCCAATGCATTTCTAATGTTTGATTTGGCATTTTTATTATTAAATGTGCACCTGAACAATTTACAGTAATCCAACTCCAAGAAAAGATTATTTGTACATATATTTATTAAAGAAATAAATTAATTATCCAATTAACTAATAAAAAATTTTTAGATAAATAAAAAATTGCTGAGAAATCATTATTAAGTAATAATCATTTGGAAAATTATTTCGATTTAAATTGGACTGCAGTAAAAGGCCAAAAGACAAAAAGAAAGTGGTTAATAATTATAGCGAACAAACTAAAAAAACGAGAAAATAATGGTAAAAAACAAGTTAAAAAACATATAAAAGAATGTCAGCTCAAATGGCTTAACAGCTATTATCATAGACTCTCACGCAAACAGAAAATTAATTTATTCTCGTTATAAATTCGTATCTAAAATTTTCAAAATGAAGACAGTAATCTATAATATTTAGAAAAAAATAAAATTCAAAGAAAAAATGCATGTCTAAAGACTAGACAACAGTAAATTGAACCTGATAAATAGATATATAATTATCTAACTTAGAAACAACTACAAAGATAGGTGGTAAAGTTATCGTGGGCGTAGCGCGTAGCACAGTTTAAACTATAAACAAATATTATAATAAATATAAATATACATATGAAAAAAATAAAATAAATCGAAACCTAAATTTCATTTATTAAATGATTCCTACAATTGAAGCCAAGAGTTCGTGTTTTTTTTTATTTTTTTAGATGACGACGGCACTTCTAGAATAAATGGTAACATATCTACCAAAAAATACATCTAATACCAATTTTAATCAAATATATAAGAATATTTTAAGCTTATATCATAAAAACCAATATATAAAAAATAAAAATTAAGTTGTTTGTGAAAAAATGATAACAATACATTTAAGCTTAAATGACATACAAATACATTAATCCAAGTTCACATATTTTCTACGACGTCAGCATGTTTATTATATTCAACTATTATAATATTTAAAAAATTTTAGCGTCATATAAAGATACTTTACATTTAAAAAGAAATAATTCTAACAATCATTCAAAATCAAAATCCATATTTCTTAACATACATACCCTTGTATAATAATAGAAACAAAAAATGCAATGAAAAAATAATTATTCATAATTAAAACACTTAAAACGAACAACTTATAAAATAAAAATAAGAAAAATTGAGAACTTATGATCTATGGTCGCATGTGCACAAATTATGACAGAGTTTGCACCTATTTGAATTTAATAACTGCTTCTGAAACAAGTTTTTTTAAATTAATATATACCAATTTAGCTAGCTATTAGCTAAAAATTTTGTTAAATAAATATGAATTTTCCAAAATAATTTACCAATAATATTGCACAAATTAAGGTTAGTCATGCACGACGAAGAGTCCTCTTACAATGCTGTCACGAGAAAAAAGAGCAGCAGGTTATACATTGCTTTTTGCCATAATAAAATAATCAAAAATAATAAAATAGCTTAACATTTAACACATTAATTAAAATAATAATAGTTATTTTAAGACTTTTTGAAAATAAGCAAATAAATAAGCAATTAGTAAAGCTAAGATTTAAATTAAAGGCGTTTTAAACAATTATAAAAATCAAATAATATGATGATCTGTTTTACATACTGGAAAAAATATAGTGTCAAAAAATAAACCCATCTACCATTGAACTAATAAATAATAAGTATTTCTGTGTAAACTTATAATAATTTGTTTTATTAAAGCAAAAATAATTTATTAAATTCCAAATTTATATGAAAAATGCAGTTTTCAAAAGTAAAGAAAATAATTTAAGGAAAAAAATTCAAGATAACTTGTGGGCAATAAATACAAAAGGCTGCTGAGTCAAATAAATATAGCAAACTTGACTAAATATGGAATGAAAGAAAATTGACTCTAAATTTGGAGTAATAAAGATAAATTGATGCTTGTAAGATTTAAAGAATGTTAAAATTATTAATAGTGAAAGACTATTCTTGCCCATTTAGGCTGTAAATAAACGTCAGAAAAATAAAATTTTTCTTTTTAATAAGAAAAAAATGAACTCAAATTTTTCTCTTTTGAAAATAATAGAACATACAAAATAAATCAATTTCTTTTTACACCAAGAGAGTAAACAAATTAGTAGTAAATCAAAAAGTAAATTAAACTGTAAATTAAACAACTTTTTACGTTCAATTTTTTGTATAAGTATTATCCTTGCTTAAACAAACACTTACATTATAAAGTATCATTCTCTATATATTAAATCAATGAGAATATATTCACATACTGATGGTAAAAAATAATTAAAATAAACATTTTTTTAAATAAAAAAAATTAAATGTTTTCTTGCTTTGTTTATTACAAAAAAAGTCTTGGAAAGCAGAACTTTTACATCTGGACGTGCACAAGATGAAATTTACATTAAAAATCTAAAAAAAGACTATAAATTTTAAGGTAAAAATATATAGATGATTTGATATGATTGAAATTCAAATAATATTAAACAAATAACCAAAAAATATTTAGGAAATTATTTAGCTTTATCAAACGTTCATTATCTTAAAAGAACCGAGGAGTGTGATGGCTACAGAATGTTCACTAAATATGAGAGCTAAATAATTCCAAATACTCGGTCGATTCATAAATTACCACATATGTATATATGCGAGTCTGCATTGTTATTTAAAAGTTATTTTTAATAAAGACATATTAAATCTGAGGCAAGAAAGACAAAACATGATGGATATTAATCAGATAAAATTCTTATTAATTTGCTCAAATTTTATAAAAAATTAAACTATTCAAATATACAAAATTAATTAAAATACGATAAAGCAGCAGGAAATAAGAATTTACCAATCATAAAATGAAAAAGGGCTCTATATAAAAACAATTGCTAGTAAAACAAAAGCTATGTTGCAATATTTGTAAAACAATTGCTGAAACAATCATAAAAATGATAAAAATGCATGAAAGCAAAAATCAAACCTAAAGCAATCTTCCGTATAAAAGGAAAATTATCACATAATTAAACATAAATAATAGATCAATGAAACCAAAGAGAAAGCGGCGCCGATTTTTACGAAAGTATTAGATTCATCTCGCATAATATTATTAAATAAAATTATGTATTTTGTAAAAAATATAAAAGGATTATGAATTGTTTTAAATGATTAATTGTAAACTTAACTTCGAAAAGAATCGTTCATGATCTTGAGCAGTAATTTCGCGAAAACGCAAGTTCAAACCAAGAAATTAAAATTTTCATATTTAATAACAACCAAGTGATCTTCTGAAATGTAAAATATTAATATTAAAAATTGAGTAGAAGAAACCCAAATATAATAATTGAGTTCCGCCTTGGAAAGATAACAAGTCGCATCTAGACTATTTAATAGATAACAACTTTCTGTAAAAGTAATTAACCTCTAACCAAACGACAAAACATACCAAAAATAACAAATTACATTTAAATATGTCACTAGTTTATATAAAAAAAATAAAACATCTTATCTAAGTTGCAAAAGTAATTTGTTGTAGATAAAAAATAAAAACTAACAATAAACGTCGATAAAAGATCAAAAAATTTCAAATGATTTCAAGGACATTACCAAACCAAAACCCGAAAATTTATCAATATGTAGAGCAACCAGTTAATAAATAGAACTGTTTAAAATCATTTCACAATATCCTTCCAATTAATTACCAAAATTAGGTAATAGAATTCGCATTTGAAATAAATTACCTTAATGGTTTTAATTCTTTAGCTTAACTAGATGCATCATATTAATTTTTTAAAGCAACTTAAAGCAAGCATCATAACAAAAGTTAAATTGACAAATGATGACAAAATAAAGTTTGGTGTTATTTTTAATATTGAAAATGACCCGACGGCATTTTTCTGTATCGCAGCAGTTCTGCATGAAAATAAAATCGAGAAGGCAGCTCTGTAAAGTTTTCGTCGAAGGCGGTTGCATAAAACTTTTTAAATTCATCAATAAAAATTTATAAACAAAAACTCTTCATTTTCACAAAAAGAAATTTTATTTGTTAAAATGATTTTAATTCGAATCATAACCGAAGAAATATAACGAACCAACTAATATTAAAATGATCTTCATTCTTAACTAATAAAAATATAAATTCCCAAGACAATTTTATCTTTTAATCTAAACTATTATGAAATAAGCAACACAAAGATATTTTTTAATACCAACAAAAATTTAAAAAATGAATAATCTACCTAAAAACATAAACGTTTCTATCATTGAAGATTAAAGTATGTTCGAGAATTTGCAATTATTTGATTCATCAATAAAGCCATCGAGGAAGCGCCGATTTACCCGAGTGTGAAAGAAGAGTGGAGCCCCCGACAAAGTTTGCCATCTGCGTTTATCCAAAATTAATAAATTACCTTGATTACACAATCTTTAGCACCTAATTTACACAAAGTCGCCAAACATAAAGATTAAAAAAATGTTTTTTTCTTAATAAGTACTAATTCAAATTAAAAAACGATACAATATTAAAAAAACACACTGAGTCGTTGTCGATATTACTTTGTTTTCATCTTTTTTTGTGCCGACAACGACGGACAACAACTCGTTCTCGTGGTGGATGCTTGGCGTTGTCGTGGTAAGCTTTTCAACATTGGAGAAACTCGAGGACAAAAAATGATTATATGGCGAAAATTAATACTAAGTATTTTGTTATTCATCCATATATATTAATTATTTATGTTTTAAGTCACAAATAAATATAAAATCCCAAGTCGTCATGAAAATAGATTTTATTAAATTTTGCAATCAATTTATTATACACCGAAATGAACTAACAAAAATATCAATTAAAACAACTAAAGTGTATAATATAAGAGACAATTAATTAAAAAATCCACTTGCATCAACAAATTGACTTCAAATTACCAAAATAAATATCAATTCTAAATTGGAAAATAAATTTAATTTATTGGACATTATTAAAAAGTCTTTGTTCATTTATAATAATAATTTAGTTAATGCATTTAGATTGAATTAAAAAAAAAGAAAAGATGGTAGAATTGAATATTAAAAATTAGTCTAGTAACGTCGCAACTACTACCACAACAGACAGATCAATGACAATTTCTAAAAAAATTTTTACATTTTGTGGCTCATGATTAGTCGAAAAAAAAGAATATTTTTATTTACTAAAAATCAATTACCATTTAATTAAGTTCAGATATTAAACTGGAAAACATTAACTCATTAAAGCGTTCATCATCAACATTATATCCAAAATCATTAAATACATTTTTATTGGGTGCGCTGCGCATATTTAAAAAGAATTACAATTAAACAATTCAAAAATTAAATTTATGCTTATCGTTTGGATAAGGGGCCAAGGTAATAAAAAAAATCGTGCGATGTTCAATACCGTCCAAGATGTAAAAAAATATATTAAGATGAAAGCTGAAAGAAAACAATAATCAGTTAATTAGATTATGTAACAATTAATTTTTGCAAGTTTTACAACATGCGAAAAATAGATAAGCACCCTACACAGTACGCGAGACAAATGAAAAAACTTAAAAACTCAGCTCTTAAAAAACCTCAAAAATGAACTTAGTAAAAAATCAACAGAATCTTAAAAAAATAAAAATAAAATGATAGGAGAAGCGATTATAAATGAACAGAGACTCACTGTGATGGTACAATACGATGCTAGTATTTTCTTTTGTAATAGTTCATTAGAATTGAGCATTTGTAGATTAGTTTGGCTTCCCATTATTTATTTACATTTTTACAATAGCTTTAATTCATCCTTTTTATAACATAAAATTACAAAATAAATTCCTAATATAACATTAAAAATTCCTTGGCATAAAGTTTATAAAAATGCTCATTGGAAATTAAATCCACTGAAAAGCATGAATATAGGGTTTATTTGAATTTTACTTTATCACGAAATTATGCTTAAGTAAATTATTGTGACTTTAAATAAATTAATTTGGAAGTTTTCGTTCTAATTTGCCTTGGTAGAGGAACTCTATCGCTACAATATTCTTTACATGGAAAAGGATCGTCGTTTATTCAAGCCCACTGAAATGTCGAGATAATCAACACTTTTGATGCTCAAGGTTACCAAATATTTGCTGTGTAGCTAGTAAAGATAAAATATGCAAAAATTAACATTCTGAACTATAAAAAAAATTATTACGCTAAAATATATAAATTAATCATTAGGCGCTAATATGCAATTTATACAGCAAAAATCCCATTACAAAGATGCACCAAAATTGAACATAAAGTTATCTTAAAGGAAACAACGGCAAAAAATTGTAATTTATTATAAATACTTTAAAAATTTATATTTCGGCGTAAAATAAATGAATATCTAGTAAGAAAACTTCTGAATAAGGAAAAATAGCTAATATTTAAATGAAAAAAATATTAAAAAAAGAGAATCAATTTTAAATTGTTTCATTTGGAAATAAAAAAGATGATATTCCACATAATGATAAGTTAAAAACTTTAAAAACACGAAAAAAATTATTTTGCAAATTAAAAAAACACATTTTATTACAAAAAATTATTTAATCAAATTATCAATGAAATAAAATGTCGAACATCCGCTCATAAAAACAATCAACTATTAAAATTATGCATCCGAAAAATTCGATAATCACAAAACCAAAAACATAATGTTATAGAGGGTTTTTCAATGGCAAGAATACGGTCCAATATGCCCATCACTGGACGCTGTAGCCTTTCATCTCGACAAGTGCATATCTTAGGAAAAGTTTTGCCAGGTGTTTACACCATGGGTGATTAAAAAGTTAAGAAAAATTAATTAATTAATTTAATGATCCAGTGATATAGAAAAAATGTAAGAAATTTTTATGAATAAATGTCTCAGAGAAAGATAGGATAGCTGTAAAGATAATAAAGAGATATAAAAAATAAGCAAATTAAATTTAAATAATAAAAAATAAAAACTAATGATTAAAAAAAACAATTACGAGTTTTGATACCAAGCATCGGTTTCGATTGCGCAATTAAAATAAAATAAAGATCTAATCGAAAATAAAGTAATGCTCTCACTAAATCTCAAAATATTTCAAAGTCAAATTAACTTAAAAAAGTTTAATTTACAAAAGTGTTTTTTATCTTATTTAATAATAATTTGAAGACAATCATTTAAATGAGAAGTCTACGGTTTTACTGCACGGGCACAGGTTGTTCAATGTGATGTCAATAGGTTACTACAATTATAACATATTAAATTTTAAAATTGTAAATCTAAGCATTGGGCTATTGTTAATTGCGCGGTATAAAATGAGATAAAAAGACTGATGGAAAAGCCTTTTATCTGAACAATATTTAATATTAGACATCATTATTTCGATCAATCAGCTCAAGCGTGGCGTCAACAACAAATCGATGAGAGCGCCGTGAGTGCCGTGCTTTCATAATAAAACAGCAAAAATTAAAAAATTCAGAAAAAGGTTGAATTTTAATATAATTAAAATGTGATCCATTAACTGCAAAATAAACATAGTGAAAAATTAAAGTATTTTATAGATAAAATATATTTATTAAAAAATTTGTTTAAAAGAAAAAACAACTAACATTACACTAAAAAATGTATAATTTCCGGCGAACGAGCATCACTTCACCTGCAAAGAATTCATGATCATGTGCACAATTGACCTCGAATAAATGTCTAATGAAAACAATATTATTGCCAGTAGTAAATAATTCAAAAAAGAGTAAATGATAGAAATAAAGTTTTAGCAAATGTGATGCCGATGGTTTTTTCACAATGTTTGGCGCTCATTTGTCAGTGCGCTTATTATAGGTGAAATTAAATCTCTTCCCAAGCAATCGTCATAATATAAAAGAGCGTCAGAACATGGAGAATGTTATCAACCTCTGCCAAATTTACCCCAATTTCATATCTATATAAGTATATTGTGTATTCATTCAGGGCGACAAATTTGCAACTGTGCACGCATTTATTAAGTTAGCGGAAATTCTCATAAAATAACATTTTTTCAACTTATTTCGTAATATTACTGTCACTTTAAAAATCGGAACTAACAAAGAAATACAGACTGGACCTGATTGGACGTAATTAACAAAAAATAACAAGTTAAATAAATATTTGATAACATTTAAAAATTACAGATAATAACTGGTTCGAGTTATTTGAGAAGGTATGCAATTTTATATAAAAAATATGATTTAATTAAATATCCAACTGAGCATCATTGCTTACGAAACCAGATTATCATTTTAATCAATCAATGAAAAAAATTTTAGGTCAAAAAACACGTAACAAAAAAGGAAAATAAAAGACTTTACACATTCGTTTAGTTTTTTTTAATACAAGGAAGGAAACAAAATAAAATCATTTAAAGATACATCATAAATAAATTGTCTAAAAATCCAGAAAAATAATATAATTTGTCTAAGCTATAAATCCTACTTATAAAAGTTACTTATCATTTATTAACGTTCGAAAAATAGTTACTCCAAAAAAGGATGCAAAAAATAAGGAGATTTATTAAAAGAAAATTAATTTTTTGGCAATACATGAGGAAAATATAATTAGTATTCAGATGACATCAGATTACACCAATATTGTTAGCAATTTAATAGGTTGCAACAAACTTTAAAGCAGAAATATAAGTTAAATTTATTGCATTATGAAAAAATTATAACAATTTTATTTTTGTATAAATAAATATAACATTAGACTATTTATCTAAAGTTTTTTATTTAATGACAAAATAAAAATTATGAAAAATGAATAAAAGAGAACAAAAAGTATAAAATTCCTCAAAAAGTCAAATAGTGAATGAATTGTGCTTATATCTGTGATCAAAGATGAATACCGAAATTTTATTGAATTTTAATATATTATATAAAGTTAATTGAGTACATACATTATAGAATTAATTTGTGACTGAAATTTTGTCGGCCTAAAAGTCCATAAACATTAATAACATAACAAGCACAACGTTTAATAATATTAAACCAAAGCGGGAAATAAAAGAAAAGAATTAAATATAAAATTAAATTTTTCCTTAATTAAAGATTGTAAAAAATATAAACAAGAAAGTATGAAGTAAAAAATACACATTATTCTTATATAAATTTGGCATATTACTCAGTTTTATACATTTATATTAAAAAAAGTTCTTAAGAATTTAACAATAAAATCACAAATGCGAAGGAACACCATATAAAAAATCTAACAGCCACTCTGCCAATCAATGAATTTAACGCCCTGATCGCAAAAATGTCTAAAAGCATAAAAATCATTGAAAAAAAGTTTCAGATAATTTTAAATCTTTACAAAAAAATGAAATTTATACAATTTAACCAAAAAATATTTATAACAAAATTTATTTAAATAAATACAGATAAATATACAGTGTGCTATTACAAATATTATTTTACTAGTTTATGCAATATATTCTATACAAATTTCATCTTCTTATAAAATAGATCAAATAATAAGAGATAAATAAAATTTTCTGTGAAAGATCAATGTTTCTTTGACGAAAAATGAAAATTAAAGTAAGACGATTAAATGTCATGAGTCGTAGTTTTTTAAATAAAAGAGTTTTTTGCTCATTTCTAAATTCAGCAAAGAAGAAATAAATATTATTGTGAAATTCAGTATTAGAAAATTAAGAAAATAACACTCGTAAAAAATAATGCATTTGAAAATTATATTCAAAGCTTTTCTTAAAATAATCAAAGCTTTAAATAAAAATCTATAAAATTAAATTGGTAGTCAATTATTTTAACTTATATTTATTGCATATTAAAAATAATAAATTTGAAATGACGAAAGAAAGTTTGAGGCCAGACATCGTAAACATTATAAGATAACAAATAAAAAATTTATAATATTAATAGTTTTGAAGTAGCAGTAAATCTTAAAGAACGCACAATGCTGGGCTCAGAACAATTCAGAACACATAAGTACGAGTGATCTTAAAAACACAAAATACGGAGAAACTTTTGAACCAACATGCTGCTCTCATGTAGAGGAATAATTTTAAAGATTATATATACCAATAACAATACTTTTCTATTTTTTATATTTACACACAACGGTTAAAAATAGTTCAAATAAATTAATTATTTGATATGTGGTCAGCACAAAATACTTATTTTTAATAAAAAAATTATTATAACAACTAAGGTGGTAAAAGTCTTAATAACTATGTAGTTTTTGTAAATGCAGTTTAAATTGTTGAAAATTATATCTCCGTTTCTGAATTTTTACTACGTATTGTTACCATTTTCTAACACTTAGAAGAAAATTACAGTAAAATTTAATTTAAAAAAATTAAAAAATAAAAATTAAGAAATATTCTGACTTTCAAAAAACTTGCATTTAAAGTGATTATAATAACAGTGATTTTTTCTGAAATAAAAATCTAAAGAAGTATATTAATTGAAATAAAGTTTTAGTAGATTGGACGAAGCGTAAATATGTAAAAGGCTACTTTAACTATTTAATAAAAAAATTATTTCTCTCCGATGTTATCAATTGGATGCTGCAAAGAAACGTTTATTAGTAAAATGTACACCAATAAATAGAAAGACAATAGTTTTAACAATTAATATAAATCAATAAAATAAAGAATGGATTTAATATTAAATTGCGACGGGTTGAGTCAATCAATACTTTTTAATTATGATAGCCGGAAGAAAGAAAAGGATAAAACAACTTTGTGACTGCGAGAATTCAATAAAAAAAAACATTAAATTGAGATGGCACTATGTACATATGGATATTTTATAAAATTTAATATAAATAATTTTATTAAACAAAATCAATTCATATACTAATACAAAAATAGAAAAAAACTAATTTGAATTATATGGAATACATATCATAACATTTCTATTTTAAGCCGATGCTTTGTCTAGACGACGATTTCGACAACTATATCGAGTCATACAACATGTACTTCAAAAATCCATAATATGAAGAATTTTAAAATTATAATTAAAAATATTTAAAGAAAAATTTAGTTTGTATAAACATGGTTTCAAGCTACTTATAAGAAAAACAATATTCAAAAAAACTAAATAATAAAGGAAGAAAATATTATTGTAATATACCTAATGAAGATCAAAAATATTACCACGATGACGGGCATTTAATTGTGAAACAAATGTCATAAAAATTTTTTAATCTTAAAATAAATGGGCTGTAAATGATTCTTAGAAAAAACCAAAGAAAAAACCAATAAAATTTTAGTGACAAGAGAAACAAAATCTTATTTTTGTAAATTAATTTAAGCATAATTTATCTGTGTTTTTTACCTATTTCACTGGAAAAATGAAGAACTAATATTTTCTATGGCAAAATTACAAAAATATTCATTTATTCGCATGCCATTTATTTTTAATAACTAAAACATATTAGAGGATTTATTTTTCAACGTTTTTGGTTGTTGTCATATTATACAATATTAAATAATAAAGTAAAAAAAGCAGCATGTTTAAAACGTGGACAAAAATATTGTCAAACAAAAAATATGTTAAAGTATACCAATATTTCATTTAAATAATATTTTATATAATTTTTTAACCATGAATTCAATTTTTGGTAACGGAGCAATTAAAAGTAATATAGAAACAAATTCAGACCAAAAATTGGATGTATAATAAAATTTATATGATAAGATTAATTAATTACTGACTAAATTAATTTATAATAAATGAATATAAATGATAATAAATTATTATTTAAATTGCCTAGCAATAGTAAAGTACAATTAAATCAAAGAAAAACAATATAAATCATAATGAAATTCTAAATATAAAAATTTTTATACTTAAATCAAATTTTAAGTTATGGAATTGAAGAAGGCAATGCCTACCGACAATAGTGTTTGCCCATGTCATCCAGAAAACAAAGGGTTGCATGAGATTGTTCGTTGCTGCTTCTTTTATCCATTAAAAATCAATTCTATAATTATGGAATTGAAAAATGGAGTGATAATCGTCAACACGATCCAATAATAGATAAAAATAAAAAAAGTTAATTAAAAACAATTGATATATTCAATGAAGTTTATCCTAAATTAAATATTAAAAATAATTATAGAACTTTAACTAAAATAATACAAAACAATAAATACAAAACTAACCCGACAATCTGGTGAACATATCATCGTGGAAGGAGCAGAATAAAATGAATAAAATTAGACCATCCAGATAAATTGTTGTGTGTGATTCTTGACTCTAATAAAAGAAAAGAATTCTATGAAATAAATTATTCAGTCGTTAAAAATAATACGAAATAAGCTTTTTAATATTTAAAAAATTAATATTTCTATAAATGTTAAAAGTTTAAAAAAGGTAAAATTTCCATCGTCTAAACTTACTTTAAAGAGTATTTTCATTTAAAAATTAAATGGACCTCTTAATATCGGCGAATTGCTGATTATGAATAAATTAAGAAAAATGTTAATATTTAGGTATTAATAAACTTGGAAATTTAATTTTTATTTCATCAAAGAACATTATAATTCATAATTAGTCGAAAAGAGTGTACTGGGACCTTATTTAATCTAATCATAAACCTCAATGATTTGTGCATTTACTCTGGATGCTCATTTGCAAGGAACAAATGGTTAAACTTAGAGGAATATTTCAACGTTCTAAATTACATTAATTTATGTTGTAAACGACTAATATAAGATGCCACCAATTCAAAAACTCAGACACATAAAAAAATGCAAAACTAATTAATAAACTTTAATTTTTTATCACCCTAAATAAATTCGAAAAGGTTTCTCATATATCACCGAAATACATTTTAATCATAGGTGGAATCATGGCAAGATTGTGAAACAAGGCAAAAGCTGTCCAAATCATTTTCAAAGATAAATACCCAAAATTAAATCATAAAAAACTTTTGTTTTATCTTAGTATGTAATTTTGAATGATGTCTTTGCTATAATATATATAAAGTAAATAGACAATCAACCTTAATAAAATAATCTAAATCCGAATTAAAGTCAAATACATAATGCAAACTTGATAACCAAATAAAGAGGTGACATCGTTTACTTGGTGACAATTTGACTAAAAATCATAAAGAAACAAGGAAGGACTAATTAATATCAAACTTAATTAACTAAACTAAAAGCTATAAAATCAAAGTATACCTATTTCACATATAATAAAATAATCTGCAACAACATGAAAATTTAAAAATTTATATAAGAGATAAAACATTGGGAGAAATACTTAGTTTAACAAATATTAGAAGTACAATATTTTGAAAAAAAATATAGAAATTACTTGCGCATATTATTACAATTAAATAAAAAATTCATCTGCATGTAAAAATTTGAATTATAAGAAAAGATTTTTAACTTTAATAAATTATAATAAATTTGAACTTCCTTGAAAAATGAAGATAATGAGATAGTTTTATAATTAATCTAATAAAAAAATAGGAATTATTTGATTAAAATTTTAAACAATAAAATAAACCAATGAATTTTCATCATTATAATTAGAATTAATGAAAATAATATTTGTAAAGGCGTGTAACATTTTAAACAAAGATAATGTTAAGTGATAACTAAAATAAAAATTGATATTCTAAATTATTGTTGAGCAAATTTAATTTTTTTGACTGAATTAATAAAGTAAAATATAAATTTAAAAATTATTCGAAACCACAATTTTTGGAAATACATTGCCGTAAATATTCATTAACAAAAATTGTTTTGTTTATATTATAGTAACAACCCTTTTCTTTTCAGCTGTGGACAAGTATAGGTTGCACAGAAATCACAAACAGGCAAAAATTCATGAGTAGAAACTAAATATCAACAAAAATTTAATAAATTTTATACTAACATTACATTTCTTTAAAGTCAAAAATTATCTAGTTATCATTAACAAACAAAGGCATAGTTAAAAGCGAATACTTGTTTTACAATCTTCAAACGCACTTAGAGCAATAAATAGTAACTTGCACGGGACTCTGTTAACTCTTGGATCATAGACATTTATTTGTCTTGCTACCGCTTTCTCAGTGATCTTGATAATACAATAATTAGACAATAAAAATTTAAATATTATTAATGAATAAACCAATTTAAAAAAATGTAATCTAATCTGAACTGACCGACCGATGATATCAAATGATCAGTTCACAACTGTTGAAAAAGTATAAAACAATTAAACTTAAAAATCTTATTTATGGAGATTTTAGAGTAAATTTCTAACAACTAAAACATCCTATTTAGGAATTAATTGTTATAATTGTACGAAATTAAAATGAAAAAAGATAAAATATTAAAAATTATGACAGTCTCTAGTATTTTTAAATCAAAGATACAAATGTTCGAATGAATGGCCCAACAATTTTTTGGCCTTTATAGACTCGTGATTTCGCACAAAACCAATTACAACCAAATAGTGACAGGATTGGTTTTTGAAACTGAATATGTAAGTTAAAAGGAGAAAAAAGAAGTTTCTTAATTTTTTTATCGATTAAAAGTAATACAAGACATTGTCTACGATGGGTATCTTAATAGAAATAAAGTAGTAAAAAATAAAAGTAAAATAACCTACAAAGATTAAAAAAATTTTAGACAGCTCTTTTGCGAAAAAAATAATGCTAATAAAAAATTTGAGATTTTAAGATATTTACTTAGAAAAAAAAAACAAATGGCACGAGCAAAAAAAATTTTCCTTAGAATTAAAAAATAATATATTGAATACTTTAAAATGAAAAAAATTCCACGAATTTTCGACCAGCAGATAAACTTGTAACAATGCAAA
>JAKKIK010001470.1:0-16153 GCA_024500135.1 Heterodera carotae | reverse complement strand
ATTTTCATAAAAAAACATGTTGATTTAAAGCCATTATTTTGCCATTTTTCGCCATTATTTTGCCATTTTCGCCATTTTTCGCCATTATTTTGCCTATTTTCGCCATTTTTTAATTAATTATTTCGGAATTTTTCGCCATTATAAATCCGGGCCCTAATGATGATATTGTTGAATAAAATGCGAAATTATTTTCCGGGGGTCGGAATTTCTGCTTGTGTCGGATTTCCCATTGGTGTCGGATTTTCCGCTTGAGTCGGATTTTCCGGAGTCGGATTTTCCAGAGTCGGATTTTCCAGAGTCGGATTTTCCGGCTCCCATATTACATGGGTCAGACATTTTATTGATTTAATATACATAATACCATTCACATTTCCTCATAATTTCATATGTGACCATTTCGCGGGCGACATTTTTATTGATTAGTTTTATATGTATATGTACATATGACCGACCAATTCATTCGCTTATAATCTGTTTGCATCCATCCCAGGCAATCTTTCGGTTCATTGGTCCCGTTTTTTTTAAATAAATTCTGGAAACACATTTCTAAGGCTAATTGAGCCGGTGAGTACGAATCTGACTACCTTTTCGACCAATTTCGAATCCCGTACTCAAATTCGAACAAAAAGTCTAACTTTAAAAATTATCAAAATTGATTTTATCGTCTAAACACTTAAATAAAATGCTTGAATATCATAAACGCGGGAAATAACAAAAGCTAGCGTCCATTTCATGCATTATGATACGATAAAATCGGTTTTTGAAAAATTTTAAAGTTCCACTTTTTGTTCGAATTTGAGTACGGGGTTCGGAATTGGGCGAAATGGATGTTGGAATCGTGTTCAGCGTCCTCTAAAACCCATAGAAACATGTTTTAAACGAAAGGGGGCACCAGCTTAAGTAAGTATTACCAAAAAATGTTCGAATTCGGGATTCGAAATTGGTCGAAAAGGTAGTCAGATTCGTACTCAGCGGCTAAAATTCGCCTAGAAATGTGTTTCCAGAATTTATTTAAAAAAAACGGGACCAATGAACCGAAAGATTGCCTCCATCCCATTCATTTGTTCCATTTCATAGTGCCCGCCCGGCGGCTCGGCCCATTTTTTGGTTTCCGCACATTTTTATTCATTTTTAAAGCTCTTGCTTCTACATAATAATCTTTTTGCCTATATTCATTTATGTCCGACCATCCGCGTGAAGCCGAGCGTAATTTGAAGCGAATGTGAGTGGTTTAAAAAGGCGAATAATATTCTAAAAAATTAATTGATAAAAAATTGGACCCTGAGAATACCAAATTCGTTTTTTTGAGAGGTGGGTCTTGACCCTACAAATGTCTATTTTTAATAATTCCAGCTATATTTGTGACGATGTTTGGTACAATGTCTTTGATTGGACTTCGCGTGCCGAACTCGGACTGAAAATTGCGCCGATCAGTGACCGTTTCGGTGGATTGGTCGGCAGACATTTGAGGACCATTCGATGGACACTTGGACACATTGCATTTGGGCGATCCATGGACAACCGGGCAGTTGTGTGGAAGGGTAGCAATGTGTACAGTGGCGTCTTATTGGAAGAGTCGGCGCTTTTGGATGTGCCGCCGCCGTCCAATTTGACCGGATTCAAAAAAATTGAAATACGGTAAAAAAATTTGCCACCGAAAAAACACCGGCTAGACTTTGACTCAGCATTCTACTGTAAAACTGTTAGATATTGCATTATATTCAAGAGAAAGCGCTGAAAAGTGGCGATTAAGCATAAAAAATCAATTTTTTACCAAAAATTTCTTTTTTTAGATTTTCACATTTTTTTGTAATAATAGCGTTTACAATGAACAACAAGCGGCCATATTGATCTAATACGTTCTTTTTATCTCCCCTCACCATTTTCGCCCAATTGCGAACCCAATACTCGAACAGAAAGTCGAACTTAAAATTTTTCAAAAATCGGTTTTATCGCCTAACATTTTCCCAAAAAACCCGGTCCCCGAATTGTTTTCTACAAAAATTTGAAAAAAAAACATTGGTAAAAAATTGATTTTTTATGCTTAATCGCCACTTTTCAGTGCTTTCTCTTAATTTAAAATCGACTAAACACTTAAAATGCTTGAATATCATAAACACAGGAAAACCTAGTGTTTATTTCACACCTTTTAAGACCATAAAACTAATTTTTGGAAAATTACACCATCTAACAAGTTTTGCCAATCTGCTCCAAATCACGTGGGCCATCGCACCTCTTCTAAAACGGCCTCTTGAGGATTGTTGTTTTTGCTTGAGACGATCTGTAAAGCTAAACGATTGCACTTTATGAGTCCAATCAAATTAATTAAGTTATTTTACAATCAAATTGTCAATCCGGTACTTATGCTCTTTACTAGCCATAAAAAAAAATTTTTTTTTTAAAGTTCGTGTGAAATTGTTTCTATACGTTTTCAGCACCGCTGATCACGAATCTGACGTCCATTTTAACAAATTCCGTACACCAGACTCCGTACCGAACACCCCATACCCGAATTCGAACAAAAGTTTGAAAATTTAAAAGAATCAATTGCGTCTTAGCTTACTCAAAATGTGTACAAATGGTGGTCACTCATGGTCATTTGTTCGTGTTTCTGAAATATCGCTTGTGTCTTGGTAAAATTGAGCGAAATTGATTTTTGAAAATTTTAGAAATTTTCAAACTTTTACGAATTCGGGTCCGGGGTTTTAGTGGTCAAAATAGACGTCAGAATCTTGATCAGCGGTGCTGAGAATGTATGGAAACAATTCGCAAGAACTTAAAAAAAATTGTTATGGCTTATAGATAGTGAAATGTCCGAAAAAAAAACGCCAGCTGACACTTGGCTAATGCCGACAAATGGAGTGAAAAAAATTCAATTGACACTCGAGAACGGAGACAAAGTGATTGCGATAACTATGGGCATCTTGTTGATGCTTTTAAGGGATGAATTTAATATTAAGAAATGAATATCTCCTCTGCTGTTATTTCTTTGTTTTTATTTTTAAAGATTTAAATAATTTATTTATTTTTTTTGCACGCGCGGGGCTTGTGTGGCGGCGTTTTTTGCCGGCGGCGTTTTGGCTGGCGGCGTTTTTGACCGGCGGCGTTTTTGCCCGGCGGCGTTTCGGCGGCGGCGTTTTTTCCGGCGGCGTTTTTGCGGCCGCGTTTTTTCCTGCTCCGCCAAAATTCCTACCCTCGGAACCAAAATTCGAACAAAAATTTTCGAACATTAAATCAATTTTGTAAAAAAATGACTTTTTGGTTCGAATTTGGATCCATGGTTTGGAATTGGCCAAATGAAGGAACCTTGTTGAGAATGCTTAGAAATTTTAAGAATTTTAAACAAATGATAATTTTAGCATCACCAACTGCATAAGTTACGGGGATTTTGTCGTCACATATTGCAAAACAGGGTTGCCGTGGGTTACACGAAACCCGGTCTTCTTGGCGGCCCCCTAAACCCGACTCGACTTTTTTCGGGCGGCCCGACCCGATATTTTTGTCAACCCGAAACTCGACTTTTTCTGCTGGGTTTTGCATGACAAGAGGGAAAGGGGAAATTCGAATTATCCATACGATCCCTTACCATTTACCAAAGTGAATAAATGTTTGAGCCAAAAAAAAATTACTGTCCGTCCATTCTTTCAGTTACGTTAACCAAAGTGTCATTGCATTTCTGCATCGGATTTGTCATCTCTTCAACAACATTGACACCACTTTTGTGTTGCCACTAAATGCAGTGGAATGCCCAAAATTTATCACATTTATTTGGCCACTCATTGCACGACGACTCTACCGATTGGACAATATTTACAAAATTAATTTCTTTCAATTACAAAGACTGATATCTCCAACTGTTCTGTGGGAGAGCGCCAATCTCCGAGTGATCCATGGCGTCTCTGTCTTTCCCGAAATGCCGGCCGACGATGGCGCGGATGCATCGATTGGCCAAGCAATTGCCAAGTGGCTGCACACACCGCGCAGTGATGGACACCCAAAAGTGCTTAAATGCCGAGAATCATCAGATGAGATTTCAACCAAATTGGAGGGATTAAAAATGGTAATTGGATTGAATTTTTTGTTATTGTAATTATGCCTTCCCTCTAAAAGACTAAAATCAGAAAAATTTACAAATTTTTTTCAGAATTTCTAAATCCAAAAAGGATTATCAAAATTTCTTGGAGAATCTAACGGTGTTTTATTTTAAAAAACTACTTTTGGGGTGCATTTTTCATGCTTTTGATAGCAAAAAAAGATCGATTTTTACTGGGTTATTTTTTTAATTTTGGACAAGAAAAATCAATTTTAGGGGGTGCTTTTTTAAATCGAGAAGTAGATCTTTTGGGGTGCATTTTTACTAATTTTTAATTAAATCTATGTAGGACTAAAAATTCAAAAAAAAACGCCAAAAGCGCACCTAAAGTCAAAAAAGGCATGAAAGGGCATAAGGGCACGAAAATCCCAAAAGGGGCAAAAATGGCATTATAAAATCCAATGTAGAAGCCCCTTCTTGGGAAAATTGCTTAACAAAAATGCACCCCTAAGAATAGATTTTTTCAAATTTTAAAAATGCGCCCCTAAAAATCAAGTTTTTTGACTATAAAATTCAAAAAAAAATATATATATAATTCACTATATTAAAAAAAAATGAAAAAACTGCAATTATTAGAAAAAAAAATTTTACTAAATTTGTAACCTAAGCCATTTTTCGTACATAAAATTGCCAGCCCCAATAATCATTCATTTTGAAGGCATTTGTTAACGCTGACTCGCCTGTCTCTTACATCATTCGTGTGGGTATCGAATATCCGAATGTCGGACCATTTGAATTTGTCAATGAGCGGACCCGGGAACGGTTGACATTTGAAAAAGATGCTGACCAATATGAAGATGATGATGATGAAGATGATTATGTTGAGTTTTGGCTGTTGAAAAGAGGTCCAATTTTGTGGGGCAAAAGCGAATGGGCGGAAAGTGAACGACGAGCAAAAGCATCCCGCGGGGATTTATCGGAGGAAATGAATGTGATTAGCTGTGACCATTATATTACGTTTGACGAAAATAATTCATTTTATTAGGGACACGAAAAATGGTTAAATCTGCAAATAAAGTCGTGAAATATGCAAAAAATCGCAAAGTATGCATTAAATATGTATAAAAAGTTGAAAATTAGGTTGCAAATAAAAGAATATATAGTTAATCCCCCAGGATTATCTATTTGGCGTAATCCCCGGATTCTTATCTTGGACGTAAATCACCGGATTCCCCATACCTTGAAGATGATCGGTTCAACATGATCAACATCAAAGCTTGTGAGACTGAGTCGGCATGCGCGAGTGGCTCCACCGAAATTGACGAAGCCGAATGCGATATCCATTGTTGCTACAGCGAATTGTGCAACGGTGACAAGGACACTTATGTTGATTTCATTGCCGGAAGCATCGGCGTCGTGCCGTCAGTGGCCATTTTGGCTGCTGCTGCTGCTTCTGCTGGTAACTGAATGCTAGAGTCCGGGGACCAATCAATTAATTGATCAATAAAAATCAATATTAAAATTTGGATAAATTTAAATTAATTTATGCAATCAATTAACTGATCAATAAAAATCAATAGGCAATGCTGGTAAATTTTGATTTTTTTAAACGAATTGATTCAGCAAATTGGCCCACAAAGTTGCATTAAAGTGGCAGTAATTAATAAATTTTATTAAGGCATATGCCTTTTTTGCGCACTAGTTTCGATGTATTAAGCATAAAAAACACTTTTCCACTTGGTTTGAAGCCTCTAAGTTGCATTTACAATAGAAAATATTTCAATTATGAATCATACCAAAATTTTATTTAAATGAATTAAATGGGCTGGTGAATAATCCGTTTAAATATGTATTATATTAGCCTAAACTGCTCATTCATTTCACAATGATTTTGGAACTCGGCTCTTGGGGCAATTTTAGTCTCGGCCATGGCCAAATGTCGCGCGGCGGGAACGGATAAAATTTACAAATTTTTCCTCCGGCGCCGCCTATCACCCTCAATAAGGATTGAATTTTAGAGCCTGGACAATTTGTCCGAAAAATGCGCTAGATTCATCCACGAATACGGATTTGGATAACCATTTCTAAGATATTGGAAGGATACAGAAGACTGGCACGGACGGACACATATCCGCCCCAATGCATACCTATTCGAGTCAATGCGTCAAGACTCGAGTGTCGGGTTCAAGGTTCGGTCTCGAGTCCTTGGTCTCTCTAATTCATTATACCTTTTTTAAATTTAAGTTTGAAATCTTTGGCTTAATGACACGCATCCTCTTCTCTAGCAAATCCCCCAAATTTGGCATTTCAACTTACCAATTAAATTAATAAGTGATTATTATCCTCATTAGGTCATTCATTCAACCACCCCGCCAATGGCTTCATCTTTTTTTTCGTTTGCTTCCGTTGTGCCTTCCGGCAACATTTTGTTGCTTCTCCTCCTACCGCTGCTCATTGGCTTTTCGCCTTGGGCGACCATTGCCATTAAGTGCTGGATAAAACTTGAAGAAATCAACATGGGCCCCCGTGGTATGAAAACGAATTGTAAGCCGTGGGATAACGTTTGCGTGATAATGAATTGTACAGGTAATTAACATGGTACCTTAGGCCCCCCCCCCATCTTAAAATATTTAAATGAAAGTTCATTTATAGGGTTAATTGGGGCGGTGTCGGGACTTTTCAACAGAGTTGCCAAATTTTTAATCCCGGTTCTAGACTTAAACCAAAAAAATTTGGAATTCCTGTTTTTCACACAGCGAGTCGATTTTCACAAACACTTTGAATGGTTGTAAAATGAATCCATTTCTGAAAATTTTGAATTTTTTTTCAACAATTTTCCAAAATATAAATTTGTCCCCAATTTGGCCACATTCGCCAATGGGCTGGTTCCCTTTTTTGACTCTAATAAGCCAGAGATGCCTTTTGTTCTTATTTTTGGGATTTCAAGGGAAATTCTGATTTTAAATGGCTATTTTTGAAATAAAATGGTTTTTAAGACGTGAAAAAAGAAACAAAAAATTTTATTTATTTGTTTTTAAGCCTTAAAATTGCACAAAAAAAATGTTCGTGATTAAAAATACGTCGCAAATGATAATATTGTTGAATAAAATGCGAAATTAAATCTCAAAACTCAGGGGTGGGACACCGGGTTCCGGATTGCAGACTTTTTTTTTGAAACAAAATCCGTTCTTTCCGGAGACCCGGAACCCGACCCAATGTTTTTCTCGCGACCCATATTTTAACCCTGTTTTTTGGATGCGCAGATAGTTTGAAAATGCGCCGATTCACTACCAAGGATTGTGGAAATTTGTCGCACTGCGAAAGTGATGTCATTGAAATACGGGCGAATGTCACATGCAAAGTGTTTTGTTGCGAGGGCAACTTTTGCAACAATGAATATTCGTGGTTCACTTTTGCTGCCGCTTCTGCCGGCATCAATGACGTCACACTGCTGCTGATGCTTCTAACGGTGGCCATTTTGACTGCTACTACTAATTGAATATTGACGAAATGATTACCGTGTACCAGGGATGGAACCGGATTCCGGACTTTTTGGGGTCCGGAATTCCGGACTTTTTTCGAAAAATTCCAGACTTTTCCGGAATTTTTTAATAATACTTCGGGGGGTACTATTAGAGGAAATAGAGAATTTTTCCAAAAATTGGTGGGATTTTAAGCTATTTTTGACTAAATATTGACCCAAAACCTTCATTTTTAGTACAATTATTGATTAGAAATGCTAAAAAAGAATCCCTCCGCTCTAATATATAAGTCTATAAAATTTTATTTAAAAAAGGCAAAAAATTAACACTTTTAAAAAAGTAAGGCAAAATTCAAGAAATATTTTAAGAGTTATCGATTTTATTGATTGAAAAAAATTCCGGATTCCGGACTTTTTTTGGGGGGTCCGGAATTACGGACTTTCATTTTTGCCATCCGGTTCCATCCCTGCCGTGTACCGTATTTCTCTAATTGAAGACCCCCCCCCCCCTACAATTAAAGATCCCCCTCCATAGAGGGGGGGGGGGGATTGAAAGATAGAAAACCCCACCTCCATTTGAAAAGCCAATCCAATTAAAGACCCCTCATAAAGGAGGATTGAAAAGTAGAAGATTCGGTTCTTCTATTCGAGAATAAAAAAAGTTTAAATTGGGTACAATTTTCAACAAAAAAAAAGTAAATAACCAACCAGTTTTTGGACATGTCTGATGATTTATCCTCTTCCATGATAACAAAAAATTTACTAACCATTAAAACGAAAACAATTTAAGGTATGTAGTACATTCTTAAAAATTAATATCAAAAATTTTGTCATTTTTATTTAAATTTATCTCCTTCGTTTAGCTTCTTCATTTAGTGCTGCCATTTTTTTTAAAAAACACTACCCTAAAATTGGTCATTAAACGGAAAAATTTAATTATCTTCTTTAAAAATGAACAATACCAAAAATTAATTTTATTTATTATTGTCATTATTATTTAAAATATTATCCCCTCCATTAAGCTTCTTCATTTGGTGCCGCCATTTTTTGCTTCTAATTGGAGATGAGTTGTGAGTGTGGATGAAGCGGATTCATCAAAAAAATGGAGGAAGCAGTTCAGATTGGATAGGATATATCCATTTTATTTAGATTAATTGTCAAACAAATTCAAATGCTTTTCTTCCGTTTAGGCCCAATTATTTTTGTTTACATTTTCGTATAAAAAATACCAATTTGTATGTTTAAGGGTCGCTGATCACAAAACCCGACATCCATTGTGACCCATCACAAATCCCGAAGGATCTCTGATTTATAAACATCCAATCGCTTTGCCACATATGTTTTATTGGAAAGACATTAATAATTGTATCTCTTTTAAAATTATTATACAAATTTTTTTTTGCAAAAATCCAGATCCAGGTCTGGATCCAGGCCAAAAAATGGCACCCTGGATCTGGATCCAGGTCAATTCTGGATTTTAATCCAGAAAATCCAGATCCAGGTCAATACCGAAATCCAGATCCAGACCCTGGTCCAGGTTTTTTCAAAATATTCCGATCTCTATTCATATTCGTTCGAGTACTCAAAAATCATTATGTATATCCGCATAATCCATGGATTATCTTTTCCATACCGTGCCAGCGTGCGTCCGCGGCTTAATTCTGACTTTTTGGCTGTCGACGAATCGTTGAATCATAGTTTTTGGTGGTTGATTTTACAATACAAATCGTCCTCACTTTTGGCTGCAGAGTCGCGAAGCGAATCGCCGTTTCAACGAATCACATTGACGCTCAATTGGAGGAAGACAACGCCCTCCCCCCCCCCACTTATTAATTTTTTTCAAAAAAACGTTTAGAGAATCTGTTTGCCCTAACAGTTTTTGTGTCTGTTGTATTCATAGGCTCCCGGAATTTTGGACACCAGAAAATTGGACATTCGAAAAATGGACACTGAAAGAAAAATAGCCGATCATTTTTGGTCTGACATATTGATAATTGAATGATGATGATGATAATATTTGGTGAAAAGTTGGGAAGTGTTAAATGGATTGGATAAAGAAAGAAAAAATCTCCCAAAATTTCGGCAAAATAGCGGAAAGTTGAGCTGTTTACATCGATTTTTCACCAAGGATGAACCGGATGCCAAAAATGAAAATCCGGAATTCGGTTCCATCCTTGATTGTTATATATTTTGCCTTTTTATAAGCAACTGGATCATCACTTTTTTCAGTAAACCATCCCAATTGCTAATGTTTTCCATTTTTGTTAATTTAGTTTGGTTTGTTTTTAAAAACTAATCCAGTTTTCCAGTGTCCAATTTACCTTCGGTGTCCAAATTTCAAATGGTGTCCATTTTTCGCTTGGTGTCCATTTTTCCAGTGTCCAAAGTTCCGGACACCGTATTCATATCACATGGGTCAGACATTTTATTGATTTAATATATGTACATAATACCATTCACATTTCCTCATAATTTCATACATGACCATTTCTCATAATTTGTCGTATCCGCGGGCAGACATTTTTATTGATTAGTTTTTTATTTATATGTATGACCGACCAATTCATTCGCTTATATTCTGTTTGCATCCATCCCATTCATTTGTTCCATTTCGTAGTGCCCGGCTCGGCCCATTTTTTGGTTTCCGCACATTTTTATTCATTTTTAAAGCTTTTTTTACCTATATTAATCCTTTTGCCTATATTCATTTATGTCCGACCATCCGCGTGAAGCCGAGCGTAATTTGAAGCGAATGTGAGTGGCTTAAAAAAGGGAATAATATTCAAAAAAATTAATGACCCCAACGAAATCCTTACGACTTCGAGATCGGAAATTTTGTTCAAAGTTTGGGGATAAAAATATGTGATATAGATGACGCAAGCCCGTGTTCAGGTCCCTATCTTTAATAATTTAAGTTACATTTGTGACGATGTTTGGTATAATGTCTATGAATGGTCTGGGCGTGCCGATCTTGGACTGAAAATTGCGACGATCAGTGCCCGTTTCGATGGATTGGTCGACAGACATTTGAGGGGCATCCGACGATGGACAATTGGGCACATTGGACTCCGGCAATCCATGAACGACCGCCGAGCAGTTGTGTGTAAGGACGACAATGTGAACAGTGGTGTCTTATTGGAAGAGTCGGCGCTTTTGGATGTTCCGCCGCCGTCCAATTTGACCGGATTCAAAAAAATTGAAATACGGTAAAAAAATTTGCCATCGAAAAAACTCACCATAAACTATTGCACTTTATGAGTCCAATCAAAATTAATTAGGTAAGTTATTTTACAATCAATTGCCAATCCGGCACTTATGCACTTTACTAGCCACAAAAAATTTTTTTTTTTTAAAGTTCGTGTGAAATTGTTTCCATACGATTTCAGCATCGCTGATCAAGAATCTGACGTCTATCGAACACCCAGACCCGAATTCGAACAAAAGTTCGAAAATTTTAAAGAATCAATTGCGTTATCGCTTGTGTCTTGTGTAAAATTGAGCGAAATTGATTTTTGAAAATTTTAGAAATTTTCAAACTTTTGTTCGGATTCGGGTCCGGGGTTTTATTGGTCAAAATAGACGTCAGAATCTTGATCAGCGGTGCTGAAAACGTATGGAAACAATTTTCGCACGAAATTAAAAAAAAATTTTATGGCTACATAGTAAAGTGCATAAGTACAGCCAATCCTTGCTTTTGAATTACAAGGAATAATTCCGTCTCATTTCCTCTAAAAAGCACAGCTTGGCAGAAATTAGAGACCGGAATTTTGAAAAAGCCGGGACCGGGGAAACCTGCCGGGCCCCCGGTGCCGTCCGGTCTGGCTCCCGGAATTTTGGACACCAGAAATTTGGACACCGAAAATTGGACACTGGAAGTTTGGACATCAATGGAAAATTGGACACTCGAAAAATGGACACTTAAAGAAAAATATCCGATCATTTTTGGTCTAATATGTTGATTGGTTGAATGATAATGATAATTTCTGCGTGAAAAATTGAGAAGTGTTTAAATGGACTGGATAAGAAAGATAAAAAGCTCACAAAATTTCGGCAAATAGCGGGAAGTTTCTTTTTAAGAGTATTTACATGGATTTGCACCAGGGATGAAACCGGATGTCAAAAATGGAAATCCGGAATTCGGTTTCATCCTTGATTGTTATATATTTTGCCTTTTTATAAGCAACTGGATCATCACTTTTTTCAGTAAGCCATCCAATTGCTAATGTTTTCCATTTTTGTTAATTTTGTTTGGTTTGTTTTTAAAAACTAAATTTTAATGTCAAATTTTCCAGTGTCCAATTTACCATCGGTGTCTAAATTTCCAATGGTGTCCATTTTTCCGCTTGGTGTCCAATTTTCTGGTGTCCAAAATTCCGGACACCGTCCGGTCTCTAGCAAAAATATAGATAGTGAAATGTCCGAAAAAAAAAACGCCAGCTGACACTAAAAATTACTCAAAGCGTCACTAAAATTTTGTTGGTTAAAATTCTAAGATTATAAAAACTGAATGGACTCATAAAAATTGATTGGACTCATAAAGTGCAATAGAGCCAAAATTCTTACCCCCGGAACCAAATTCGAACAAAAATTTCGAACATTAAATCAATTTTGTAAAAAAAGAACTTTTTGGTTCGAATTTGGATCCAGGGTTTGGAATTGGCCAAATGAAGGAACCGCTGAAAATGCTTAAAAATTTTTTAAGAGTTTTAAACAAATTAGCATCACCAACTGCATAAGTTATAGGGATTTTGTTGCCGTGGGTTACACGAAACCCGGTCTTCTTAGCGACCCTAAACCCAACTCGACTTTTTTTCGGGCGAACCGACCCGATATTTTTGTCAACCCGAAACTCGAACTTTTTCTGCCGGGTTTTGCAGTTTTGCACTGTTAAGAATGTTGATATGAGAACACAATTTGAGAAGAGGGAATGGGAAATTCAAATTATCCATACGATCCCTTACCATTTACCAAAATGAATAAATGTTTGAGCCAAAAAAAAAATTACTGTCCGTCCATTCTTTCAGTTACGTTGACAAAAGTGTCATTACATTTTTGCATCGGATTTGCCATCTCTTCAACACCGTGGACACCATTTTTATGTTGCCACATTATGTGCAAATTGATAACCTACGCCTAATTGGCACACATTTATGGCCTCTCATTTCACAACGACTCTACCAATTGATATGTTCTGACGACAAAATTTTCCATCAATTACGCATACGGATATCGCTAAGCGTTCTGCGGGATTGTGCCAATCTTCGGATTATCATTACTGGCTATGACTTTCCCGAAATGCCGGCCGACGATGGCGCGAAGGCATCCGAAGGCCAAGCAATTGCCAAATGGTTGCACACACCGCGCAGCGATGGACACCCGAAAGTGCTTAAATGCTGGCAATCATCAAATGAGATTTCACCCAAATTGGAGGGATTAAAAATGGTAATTTAATAATACTGACGAACACATTACCAAACATGGGGTTCAAAACATCTGAACTTCTAAATGTTTTTGGAATATGCTTTTAGACCCATTTCGAACAAGTGTAAAATTTTCGCGTTATTGATTATACCCGATGAATTTTTTGTTATTGTAATTTATGCCTTCCCTCTAAAAGACTAAAATCAATATGAATTTTAAAAATGATGCAAAATTTGAGAAATTTTAAAGATTATGATTTTTTGTTTTAAAAAAGAACGGACTTTTTGGGACATGAGCCAGGGGCAAAAAAAGGCACCAAAAAGTCGCGAAAAGGGTGCCATCAAGGGCACCAAAACAGGCACAAAAAATATTACAAATTTTTTTCAGAATTTCTAAATCCAAAAAGGATTATCAAAATTTCTTGGAAAATCAAACAGTGTTTTATTTAAAAAACTACTTTTGGGGTGCATTTTTCATGCGTTTGATAGCAAAAAAATCGATTTTTACTGAGTTATTTTTTTTATTTTGTACAAGAAAATCGATTTTTGGGGGGTGCTTTTTTAATCGAGAAGTCGATCTTTTGGCGTGCATTTTTTCTAATTTTTAACCAAATCTACGTAGGACAAAAATTCAAAAAAAAAACGCCAAAAGGGCACCTAAAGTCAAAAAAGGCATGAAAGGGCATAAGGGCACGAAAATCCCAAAAGGGGCAAAAAATGGCATTATAAAAGCCAATGTAGAAGCCCCTTTTTGGGAAAATTGCTTAACAAAAGTGCACCCCTAAGAATAAATTTTTCAAATTTTAAAAATGCACCCCTAAAAATCACTTGCTCAAAATCTCCCTAAAAATCAAGTTTTTTGACTCTATAAAATTCAAGAAACTTATATATATAATTAATTCACTATATTAGAAAAAAATGAAAAACTCCAATTATTAGAAAAAAGCCATTTTTCGTACATAAAATTGCCAGCCCCAATAATCATTCATTTTGAAGGCATTTGTTAACGCTGACTCGCCTGTCTCTTACATCATTCGTGTGGGTATCGAATATCCGAATGTCGGACCATTTGAATTTGTCAATGAGCGGACCCGGGAACGGATGACATTTGAAAAAGATGCTGACCAAGATGAAGATGATGATGAAGACGATGATGAAGAAGAAGACGATGATGAAGATGATGATGTTGTGTTTTGGCTGTTGAAAAGGGGCCCAATTTTGTGGGGCAAAAGCGAATGGGCGGAAAGCGAACGTCGAGCAAAAGCATCCCGCGGGGATTTATCGGAGGAAATGAATGTGATTTGCTGTGACCATTATATTAGGTTTGACGAAAATAATTCATTTTATTTCTAGGGACACGAAAAATGGTCAAATCTGCAAATAAAGTCGTGAAATATGCAAAAAATCGCAAAGTATGCATTAAATATGTATAAAAAGTTGAAAATTAGGGTGCAAATAAAAAAATATATATTCCTATATGTAATGTAAAAAATTCAAAAAAAATAAACTGAATTTAATAGAGACCGAGCAAGATCGGATCAGGTATAAGATTAAACAAGATCCGGTGGTCTGGTATTTTTTTTTAATTTTTATAACCAAAAACAAAGAAATAACACTGAATTTTTAATAAATATGATTTTTCGAATTTTTAATAGAGCCAAAAGGTTGATTCTTCAGGGAGATTTTTTTGAATTTCGAGTGAGAAAAATTCGAGTTTTAGGAGTGTATTTTTAAAAATTGAAAAATAGATTCTTAGGAGTCCATTTTTAGATTTTATTGTGATAAAATTTCCTAAAAAGCCAAAATATGCAAAAAAAATAAGAAAATATAATACAAAAAAATAGCTTTTTGACGTTCACATTTCTTTGTCTTAATAGCGTTTACAGTGAACAACAAGCAGTTAAATTGATTTAATACGTTCTTTTTAACCTCCCTTCGCCATTTCGCCCTCTTCCAAACCCCGTAATCAAACTCGAACAAAAAGTCGAACTTTAAAATTTTTTAAAAATCGGTTTTCGCCTAAACATTTTCCCAAACATTTTTTGATTATAAAAATTTTAAAACCAGTTTCTTGGGATTTTGAATGTTGCTGAACACGATTCTGCATCCATTTTGCCCAATTCGAACCCCGTACTCATTGTTTCAGTTACGTTAACCAAAGTGTAATTGCATTTCTGCGTCTGATTTGCCATCTCTTCAACATTGTGGACAACACTTTAATGTTGCCAGATTTCCGAAAATTGATGAATGTCCGTCCAAAATTTGTCACATTTATTTGGTCACTCATTGCAGGACGACTCTACCGATTGGACAACAATATGGAGAAACTTACTTTCTTTCAATTACGAAAACTGATTTCTCCAACCGTTCTACGGGATAGTGCCAATCTCAGAGTGATCCATGCCGACATTGTCTTCTTTCCCAAAATGCCGGCCGACGATGGCGCGGGTGCATCTGCTGGACAAGCAATGGCCAAGTGGCTGCACACACCGCGCAGCGATGGACGTCCTAAAGTGCTTAACTGCAACGAAATGGCAAATGATATTGCAACCAAATTGGATGGATTAAAAATGGTAATTGAATTAAATTTTTGTTGCTTGTCAGTTATACCGCCTTTCCAAAAATAGACTAAAATCTACATGATTTTAAATTAAGAAATTTTAAAGAAATGTTTTATTTTTGCTTGTGGGTTATGCCGCAAACTTTGGGATTTCAACTTCGCTGATCACGAATAAAATGGTTTATATATTGTAGATATATAATGAGCTTATGACGCAAAGTGAACGTCGAGCTAAAGCCTGGCCATCTCAGTACATCAAAAACGGGGCACCAGCCACCAAAAAGGGGGGGGGGGCATTTTTTCAAAAAAGGCGTATAAATCAGAGATGCCATTTGTACTTATTTGTATGAGGGTCCAAAACTTACAAAATTTAAAAGTACTTATTTGTAAGTATTGTACTGATTTAAGCTCATTATACTTATTTTGTACTTATTTTTTGGATTCTAAGGAAATTTCTGATTTTGAATGGCTATTTTGAAAATATTAATAAAATGATTTTTTGAAGCGAATTTATCACAAAATCTTAACAAGATTCAATAAAATATTCAAAAGTTTTCCCGGCGGTGCATAAAGCACCGCCGGATCAATTCCTCTTAATGATTTCTGCTCCGATTTTAACAGGGCTGGGGCGTGCGGTGGTGCCGATAGGCGCCACCGGG
>JAKKIK010001469.1:0-16153 GCA_024500135.1 Heterodera carotae | reverse complement strand
GTTCGAAAAATTAAACAAGACCAGCCAATGCTTCGGCTTCTTCAAAGGCATCATTTGTAAAGAGTTTAGCAGAAATTTCACTCTCTTCTGGGCCAATTGAAACAGTTGACATTTGGACAAGGGTTTAGGGATATTTAGTGAACTAGTTGTGAATGGCATGGTCACCAATTTTAGATTGAGAAATATAATATAGAATTTGGACTATTAAATTGTTATCATTAAAAGTTTTGCGTTGAAAATTATATTTTTTGCGGACTGTCGAAAAGTCCTTCACTGTCGAAATGTCCTTCACTGTCGAAAAGTCCTAGCGCCAGGACGACAACATGCTGGAGCGTCATGGCTTTCACCTGATTACTACGAGAACCCAGAAGATCAGCAACTTATTTGAAAACAAAATATGCGATTTATTAAACAGCAATCCCAGATGGGTAGAAAAAGAAAAACAAATAAATTTTTTGTTATATTATTGCCCAAGACTTTTGGCACAAGTTAAGATTTTTTGTTTTTATACTATTAAAGAATAATTATATTTATAACAAAAATTTAAACATAAGGAAAAGATACTGTAATAAATTCATTTTGTGTTAAAAATTAAAGATGACAAATACAAAGAATTAAACAAAATATAGAAAATGTAAATTTATCAATAAATTATTTTGCTTCTTGGTATAATATTTTACTTATCATTGGTTATAATAACATCCAATACACTGAAGAACATTGAAACATTAAAAATATAAAAGATTATCGTACTGAACAGATGCTCAAACATGAGAAGGGTAACTCTTCGTAGAGGATAGTCGGGATATTTTTATAATACACAAAAATGATAAATTTCAACGAAAGAAACATAAACATATAATTGTTATACTTACTGAGAGAAGCCATAATTAACATAAAATCTATAAAGGCAAAATAACCTCTTAAAACCAAAACCTTAAATCATTTACAAAATATATAAAAACCTTACTAAAAATTAATGTTTAACTTTACTTTTTGTCGCAAATAATCAAAACCCCTTTTATGTTTCAAATGCAATTTGTATTCTGAATTTTTTTGAAGCAATGGGCCTACGTGATGAAATTAGCATATTTAAAAAAGAAATTAGGGTCCCGATGATAAAAAAAATATTTTTATTCAACAAATTGTATTAAAAACGGCTAAGATTTCAACTTATTATAACATTTAAAGATTGAGCATAAATTAAAATATTTTTAATAAAAATTTAAAATAAATCTTAAAAATGTTAAAAAGTTTGAGTGAATAATTTAAAATACAGCTTAAAGTTAAGAACGTTTATCGTAATTACTTTGGGTTTGAAATTTTAAGAGCAAATTTAAAATAACTTATTTTATAACTAGATTAAAAAAATTTACAGATAAGAAAAGTGGCCTAAAATTATTTCAATTAAAATTTTTCAAAATGCCAAAGAACACACTAAACCAACACAGTGAAAAGGAAGGCTGATTAATTGTCAGCATAGGAAATTCGTGATCAAACATAAATTTTAATCAAAACTTTTAACTTTTTAAATTTAATTTTATTACAATGTATAATCTTTTGATCATTAAACTAACTAATGCTTAGTGCCAATTCTCTGAAGTCATTGAAAGACCGTGATAAAGCAAAATATTAAATATTTATTTTATCAAAAGTTTACAATGTTTGCGTGAGAATTGATAAAATTTAATTTGTTATAACGAAGTCTTGCTTCTAACTCATTTCATATATAATTCATCGAAGCAAAAAATAAAAAAATGAACTATCATTTATAATAAACCTCAAATTTTTTTTTAAGCTTCTGTAAAGTTTTAAGCATATACAAGCCTTTTCAAGACGTAATTTAATCTATTTTTTGCAATTCAAAAAAAAATAAATTAAAATTTTTTATTACCTAAAAATGATTGAAATGCATCCTTTTGAACAAAAAAAAGTGAAAATAATTATCTGTTCGTGTTATGAAACGTAAAAAATAAAAATGTTTTAACATTAAATAAAAAAGAGTTAAATAAAGAAAATTGTTTTAAAATAAAAGAAGCGTCATAAATGCAAAGCAATAATAAATAAAATTTTAACATTAAAATAAGTGAATGGTTTAGATATACCTAAATTTTTACCAAAATTAGTTTACCAAAATTAGACTAAGTAAATTTTGGTTTTCTCACCAAATAATAAATAAAGGAACAAAAATATTGTCATCAATGAGGCTGAGAAATCAATGCATGTTAAATTTTTTTGAATCAAAACTATTTTTCGCAAATGAGCAAAAAAATACAACACTTAGCGCGACCCCGACGGTCAAAGTCTGTCGGGACTGATTTGCTGATTTGTTGGATCATCGTGTTGTGCTTTGTAAATAAAAAATGAACAGTTTTTGCCAAAAAATACAATAAATAAAATTAAATTTAGTTTTAACTAAGTAATTAATAATGGAAAAAACAGGCAATTGAATTCTATTTAATCTTAACAAAAAACAATAAAAGAAAATTTTTTTATAATTAAAACTTTCATATTATGACAAAGGTGGGTACGCCAGTTATGCTGATACGCAATTTGGACGTGACCCATGGGCTATGTAACGGTACAAGACTGCAGGTAATGCGCATGACATTAGAATATACATCCAAAAAAATTTAAAAAAGCTCTTAAAATATAAACAATTAAAAAAGCAATATTAATAAATTGCCAAATAAAAAGTCCAATAAATTAAAAGTTATTATTAAAAAACCAAATAATGCTTAAAAACATATTATTAAAAAAAACAAAGTAATAAGTAATGATAAGCAAATGTTGAAATATTTAAAAATAATGACAGTAATTTAAAAGGTTATAAAATTGGTTTCATTTTTTTGAAAATGCCTATGGTTCTGCTAATCGGCGACTCCAACCAAAAAAACTTAAAATTGAAAAAATAAAATGCACTCTAGACAACTCGTACATCATTTACGTCATACAACTTTATAATCAAAAATATAAAAACAAAAACCCAAAGATTTCATAATTAACGCGTGTAGAGGAAGCTAAAAAATTTTTAATTTAACGACGACATTAATTACAAGTGTGACTTTCTGATTGTTTATTTAAAAATATAGACCTGTTGGTGCTAACTGAAAGTTTATAAGACAATCGCCATGTTAATTTTTCAAATAAAATATATAAAACCTAAACAAATTAAAACAAAATAAAATAGTTTTCGAGGTTGCCTATTTGTTGCAATTGGATTTATAACAAAAAGTTTGGCTGTTAAAACGAGTTTCTGTAAAAATGAGATAAAACTGCAAAATATAAAAAATTAGACGTAAATTTGAATTAAGAAAGAATTGAGTCTGGTGTTCGAATTGGCGATTTCGATGCAAGAATGAATTGTCAATGAATGGGCGGGTACTAGATCCATGAAATCTTTGATACTATTATTATTAAAAAAATGCAACAATGGGACTGAAACAATATTTAATATAATAATAAGATGGAGATACCTTAAAAACAATTAAAAAGTTTTACATTTTTGAACAAAATTAAGAAGTTGATTGTGCAAAGATTTCCAAAAAAACTATTACTTATTCTAAATACCAAAATGAAATAAATTTGGCTTAAACAATTAGACTTAATCTAAAAAAACTAAAAAAAATAAAGTACTAAGTTCTCTGGAAAACATGGAATAGAGAGAGATTGAACAACGTCATATACTACCACACGAGATCACTTGTTGGTAAAAAAAACTAATATTATTTATATTCTTGAAAATTCTATTGCATCTACGTAAACTATTAAAAATTAAATGGTGATATTATACACAATGTCAACGAATAAAAAAGATATTGACTTTTACCAAAAAAGATGTTAATCATTGAATATTCTTCATAAAATGTAAATTAATTGGTATTTATCCTTAATCTTTTTACCACTGCATGCACTCGTGATTAATTAATCTATTGAAATTACAAAATTTTAAGTATTTCGCAAATTAACTTTAAATATCTAAAGTTTACAATTAAAAAGGTAGAAATACAATTTTGGTTATCAAAGAGCAAACATACTTATAAATAGTATTGTAAAAACAGAGATGTTAATATTTTAACACTTTTATAAACGTGTTGCAATTGAAAACGTCATCAAATATAAAATAATAATTTGTAATAACATTAAATGTTTGTTTGGGACAATTCCAAACATAAAAGATAAATATTTTGGATAGGATATGTATGAAAAAATAATAAACAAACGATCATCAATGTAATAATAAATATTCGTCAAAATATTTGCATTTGTTTATTGTTTTAAATAAAATAAATTGCAATTAAGTGGCAAATATTTTTTACAATATTGCTTGCAAATTAGTTACCAATAAGAACAGTCTCATTAGTGAGTGATATGAAACCTGTGTTTAGTGGTGTCATCATCGGAGTTGCGTTTTTTAATGGGCGAAAAGACGCGTCAGTGGCGGAAATCAAATGACAACAAATACTAACTCATGCAAACAATGAAGCTATAAAACAGTTTGATTAATTATTTTCTTTTTAAGAATTCAGAAACTCAAATCTAAATGAAAAGACTAATGTTATACTGAGACGTGATTTAACAATAAATAAAAAAGATTATTAATTTATCACATAATTTATATCCATAAAAGCTGCATTTTTATGCACGCAAAGATGTTTATTCAGAAAAAAAATGTATTCCACTTAAAGCGATTGCTTTTCGTTTTATAAGTATTATATATATTATCTCAAATGAGGCAAAACATTAAATTTTTTTTTGAAAAAAAATTAAATACTGCTTTAATATATGTACACAAGAACACTGGCAAATTGCTAATTAAAAAATAAATTTGCTGTTTGATGACCTAAACAAAATCCACCCATAAAAATATGTCAAAAAAAAGAATCACTTTAGAGATAAGTACGTAAAAAGCATAAGCAATAATCTTATCTAACAAATCCATTAGTTGCCTGTGCAGCCTCGAAATAAAAAAAGACCATGTTATTTTGTTAACTGATTCTGTTACAGTCATAAATTAATCATAGTTAAAGTATAATTTAAAAATAATTAACGAAAAACAGACAAATTGTTGTCATCTATTATGAACGCTTTAAAATTATCTTTATACAATCTCAGTATCATTATATTTATACAAATAAAAATAAATTTCAACAAAACAAAACAAAATGACATCCAGACAAACCACCGTTGTTTCTTCCGGAAACGTGGAGTGTCTACGAGCGCACGATCAATGGGATTGATCGCACAAACAGCTTCGCGGAAGCATACCACCGCACCTTCAAAGCCGAATTATTCATAATAAATACAATTATTTGAAATAATATTTAAATTTATTAACCGTTAACAAATAAAAGATATAAAAGAAGAAACGAGGCTGTGTAGAGCGGACTACGCATGGATGGGTCATGTTTTCGTGTCCTGGTCGATGCATCATAACGCTTTAAGAGATTTTGAATAAACTTGAATTAAAATAAAGTTAAATAATTAAAGCATTGAGTTTATGTCCAATTAATAAATAAAAACTTGCGCACTTCGGAGGTAAACACCCGAACTTGTTAGAATAAAAATAAAGCAAAAATAAAAGAATCAAATTTCTTCTCATCTTAAAATTGTACCAAATTAAATGCAATTATATTCATCGACTCTTAAAGAAGCAAACTATCTTAATTTAACATTTTGATGGAATTCAAGCCATTTTTAAATCATACTTTATAAGATGTAACTTTCATTAATTCTTTGAATTGCAAAAATTAAAAGAAATTGTTATGTGAACTTATCTGTATAGACAAATTAAACAATAAATATTAATAAAATTTTGTTGAAAGAAAAAAATAGTAAATAAAATAACTACTATGTTAATAAAAAAAAATAATTTCTGAACTTAAAAATGGCATTTGATCCTGTATTACGAGGGACTTTATACAATTAAAATGTAAATAATTAACCTGATTAATTCAATTAGTTTCTTTAAATATAAATTGTAATGCTTCATTACCAAAATGCTTAAACTAAGATTAAAAATCAACTAATCTAAAACCAGTTTTTAAATGTTAATATTTGAGATAATAAATAGCATAAAAATGCAAAAATTACATAGGAACATATAATTAAATTTAACAATTTAGCACGTACATAAAAAGTTAAGAGACGTAAATATTTAAAAATTTTGCTTTTACAAGAAAATTTTTAAAAAATTAATCTTATTGCAATTTTAATCATTTTTTAGAAATCCTTATGACAATATGAAATAAAGTGAATTACTTGAGGGCTTAGCAACAAAATTAAATCTGATGATTGATATCAAACCCATTCCTCATTATTAATGCAACATAAATGTGTTTTCAAAATTAAAATAAAGCTTTTAAATTACAATTTACTTTGAAAAATTTCTAAACATAGAAAAAAAAGAGAAACATAAAATCAAATATCGACAAAAAGACATTAGATTATTTAAATAATTATCTGCTTGATTTTGAACTGCAAAAAATATCACGATTTTTTGTGCATAATATTCCTCAAAAAAGCGACATTAAAATGAAATTTTTCGATAACTTTTAAGGAATGCTTCATCGATTAATTATTATAAATCTGCTCAAGCGTAATTTAAATAATTTAATTAAAAAATATGCGTCCTACCATCAACTTTAGTGAAGACGCACTCACGATAGGCACACTTTCAAAGTACGCGATCAATTTAAAACCAAGAAAGAATGTGTGGAAAAAATTAAAAAATTGAAGAAAGCGGGCTAAGTATCACATAGAGTCAAAACAGAGAGCCTGAACAAAGTAGAATTGATTTGGCGGACAATTTGGCGAAAACAAAACTTTTTGTACAAAAACCAAATTTATTAATTAAAATAAAAACAAGATGTATACTAAATAACCTTAATTATTTTATTTTATTTCAAAAAAAAAAAAAGTAAATTTTTAAAATTTACCACAATATAGTTTTAGAAAACTCGAAAACGATCATTAGAAAGCAGCCAAGGAGCAGAGATCTTGTTTGTAACAACATACTTAAGTCGAGTAACAAATATTGGATTGTAATGTAAAATGATTGTAGATCCATGAACGAATAAATTGAATTTAATACCTTAAATAAAAATCATTGGCATAGGCAAAAGTAAGTCTATAATTATAATTATTAATTCGTTCATTCAATATATGCCAAAATGTGTTCTTGGAAGCAACAGTGTTCGCCATTTGACAAGTTTTAATCGTGGACTCTCACGCCAACAGAAAATAAATTTATTTTAGTTAATAATTTCGCATTAATTAATTCAAACAACTAGTATTCCTTGATAAGTAACAAAAAAAACATTAAAAAATAAAGAACAAAATGTCTCCAACAAAAACTACTAAGATAAAAAGAAATAATCACGACAATATATATTAAAATTAATTCGGGGTAAGTATTATACTAATAAAGAAGAAATATCCTCTTTCCAAAGCTTAATAGTTAAATCTCTTCAAGGACACCGAGAAATTCTTCAGGTATTTTTATAAATTTGTTAAAAATATTCATAATAACAAATACACTTATATTGTTAATCAAACCATAATAACATATACCTAAACATTCACACGAAAATTATTATTAATTGTGTGAGATTTTTAATTAAATATTTTGTCAAAAAATATGCGTATATTACTAATAAATTAAAATTTAAAAATAAATGAAATAAACATATAATAAAGCAAAATTATTGATAATTAAATAGTCCCGCTGTTATTAACAACTCAGTAATAAAATCCCTAGTTAATGCGAAGCCTGATGAATTCATACACACAGATATCCGGAAACAGGTAAATCTACAAACACATATATCTATGAAAAATCCAATGCAGATAAAGTAAAAAATAGCTAATAAGGTGGCGAAAACAGCAAATTCTAAAACTTTCAATTGAAATAAATAATACATAAATTCACATAATTCTTACCTGCTTATCACTCGTTAAGATACCTGCTTCTTAGATTCATTTTATATTTTCGAATTTGGATAAATTAAATGTAATAAATTCCAAAGAAGATAATTTTTTAAAGAAATTATTAAAAATATAATTTGTTAAACATTGTCATAAGTAATGATATAATTCAAAACAAAATTAACAAATCACTTCATCAAAATAAATAAGTAAAAAATATTTTTGTCTAGAGGTTTACTAAAACAATGCTCTAACAACGAAGAAGTCAGCCAGCACTAAAATGTTTAGTGCACTATTTCGCGAGGAAATATCAGAAGAAGCAGAATATGTGCAAAGCATTATTTAGAATAAAAAAAGTAAATATTTTACATAGTAAATTTAAAAAAAATTAACAGAGTTCCACTATTCCAATAATTTTAAAATTATCTACAACTTTGAAAATGTTTTCGCTTTAATCAGCATAAATGCTGCGAGTAACGAAGAGGCAAACAAAAACGAATATAAAAATAATATGCAAAAATTTCTTTTTAAACTATTATAGATTTATCAAACAACAAACTATCAGCGAGAGAGTTTGAGACGGTGATCGGATGGCTGTGAGACCAAGAAATGGATTGAGTATGAATATGCAATAATTTGTATTATACTAAAAATTATAAATCAAATAATTAAATTTCTGTTGAATCTTTGAAACATAAATATGCGTAATTTGATAAAGGATCTATTTCATAAAAAACTGAATTATCACACATCAACAAAACAATGAGATGATTGTTTCAAAAATGTTAAATACCGAGTTGTAACAAAAACTTATGAAATTAAAAAATAAAATACCTAAAATTTCGGCATTTCTTCCCACGATAAACGTATCTTTTGCACATCAAGTCAAAAAAATGTTCAATATTTAAAGACTTTTGATTTAAATGCATAAAGTATAATTAAATCTATTGGGTTGTCTCAAAAGTCAGTATAAGCAATCTTGGTATCATTCGAAAGCTCAAGGTGTGATCTGTTATTTTACTAAAAACCAAAACAAATAGTTGGGTTATGAGAAGTTATGAAAAAAATTGAGAAACACCGGGTTTGACCGATTTTCAGGTTCTAAATAAAAGTCTGGGCCCAGTAATGAACAAAATGCCGTTTTCACAGGTTCGTGTTTTTGCCAAAATTTTTCTTGTGCATTTTCGACTCTGTACCTAATACTAGGACGATAATCAAAAAACAATTAATTTTTATTGTAGCCAATTATGTTACCCATCATTCTGTTTTGGTTTCATTTTTTGGTTTGTTCACAAAAATGTAAAAAAAAACGCTAAGAACTCATGAGACAACTCAATACATATAAATTTTCTAAATGACAAATACAGCGGATGTTAAAATCACAACAATCAATAAAAAACGAAATAGAATGTTATGATAAATAAAATTTAGATGAAGCTTGCAATACGGCCAAAAATATCTGTGGTATAAAGCACAGAATTATTAGCAACAGAAAATTCTTTATTTACTAAATGGTAAATTAATCAGTTATAAAATTTAAGAATTTGACTATAGCTACAATGCTATCCAATTATCGAAAGCTTTCTAATCTAAAAAACCTTGCCGCAACACTTAAAAAATATAGATATTTTATTTTAGCAATAAAATCATTTTCTCGATTAGCTTCCAAGCCATAAAATAATAATTAGCATGTTTGGTTGTGAAATGAGTTTTAGGATTTTTTTAAACATTAAAAATTAGGAATGAAATATCCAAACAAATAAGTTATTATAGAAAAAAACAATTTAAATAATTTCCCTAACTAACTTAAACACGAATTACTGATAGTACTTTGCAAAATAAAATTATGGTCGAAAAGTTAAAAAATAAAATTTCTTTCAGATAAATTAATGAGTTATGAAATTTGTTCATAGAATCAGTAAAACTACTATTTGTTACGCTGATCTGTTGCATAATAAAATAAATATTTGTTAATATATAAAAAATAAACAAATTGCAATATAAAAAATCAACAACCAATATAAAAAAAGAATACCTTGGATAAATTAATTTGTTCTAATTTCAACAAAACAACCAAACAAATTATAATTAATTGACAAATTAAATTCTAAAGTTCTTTGACAATCAGCAGCTGCTTCATCCGCGGAAGTGCACTCAAACCGATTTAAAAGCAGTGACTCATAATTAAAAAAACATTATGCTAAGGGAAAAATTTTAAAAATAAAAAAAATCAAAAATAGCCAACCATTAATATAACCAGTTAAATAATAAGTAGATTAGACCGCATTTGCAAAGGAGGAAAACATAATTCACACTACACCGATCAGTGAAATAAATTATATTTAAATTACTTGCTTTTTGCAAATCCAAGACCAATAAGCAAAGCGGTGCCGATTGGATTGCAAGAGTCGCTCGCGTTCATGAAATCGGGCACACATATATGTCATGGTACAAGGAATAGCGAGAACCACGATTATTTTATATTAACCTTAAAAGTTGAAACGCATAAAATAAAAAAAATATTATTTCAAAAAAAATAAATTTGCAATTATCCCAAACTACTTTTTAATTTATAATAATAAAAAATAAAATATTAGATTGTTAATAATATTAAACTTTCAATTAAACGAATTATGATTAATTGCGAGTAAAACATCGTGACCATTCAAAAAGATTAATGTATATTTTGGATGTGTCAAAAAATTCCACTCAAATTAAAAGTATTTTTGTTATTTTATGATGAAATTATTCAAGAAAACGATAATAATTAATCTAGTTTTAAATAAATAAATTTAAATATCTTATATTTAACAAAACCAATAAAAAAATACACTGGAAAAATAATTGAAAATAAGTGAAAAAACATTATTTATGGCCTTGAGTTTAATAATTTATGCCAATTACATAAATCGCTTGATGACCAATTTTGATAAAAAATAAAATGGAAAGTGAATCCTTTTTAATAAGGAAAAAATAAATAAATTATTCGAAGTAAAGAAGAAATAAGAGAATTGAAATGTTAAGGATGGTAACATTTATTAATTAAACGCTATTTAAATATAAAAAACACATAAAAAAATCAAAGAAATGGTTCATTTTAATGGCAAAAAACTTTACAAATGACATTAAAAAGAGAAATAATAATAAAATAAATGAATATAAAGAAATAAACTGTTATCAAAATAGTGTTCATATATTTTACTATACAAATTTTTTGTAAAACGTCGCATATGCTTATTAAAAATGCTAAATTAACATTAAAAAAAAGGTAATTTTTACTTTTATCTACGTATTTGAAAAGAGCGCAAAATAGCACAACAATTTGAAATACAAACATTAAGAAAACAAGTTACATTGAAACGTGTATGCACGATATTACAAAATTAATAATTTAATTTTGTTGAAATAATTATACATAATCTAAAGGTATCTGTTAAAAAACACTAGAAATTTAACTTAAAATAATAAAAATCCTGGGCGCGACAGAAAATGTTTAGATAGATTTAAAAAAGTCCAAAATATTGTAGAACACAAAAAAAAATGATTTCAATGTTTTAAAATACTTCAGAATATGGTTTTTGCGTTCTGATTAAAGCCAAATGATTTGCGATAACTGCGAGCTCGGCCAAATCTAATGGCATAATAACAAGCAACAAATTAAACTTGTAATTATTTATTGTTTTTGTGCAAATTTGTCCCTTCACGAACATAAATTATTCATTTGAGGATGTGTTTATGTTGCCGTTTAAGGCTGCTAACTATCAACCAGCATGAAACAAATCTATAAAATATTTTAATTACTAATAAAAATTAAAATAGTAATTCTTAAAAATTAAATTAAATAAACATATAAACATAAAAATTAATTGTAACAAGGAATTATTAAATTTTCCACAAAGTGAATTAAAAATTTTTATAATAAATTTAAAAGATTAAACGTGATATTTATTGTTGATTTCACTAATCAAAATCTATTTGAAAAAGAAATAAATGAAATGGCGAATTTTTAATAAACAAAAAAATTAAATTGCTCAAAATTCATAACAATTTAATAATATCAATGTATAAATTTTATTCCTGCATGAAAAAGTAAAGAATCAATATAGGACCATATGAAATCTTATTTATAATTAATCTTTGGCACATCTCCTTGCATAAATGTGGACATGTTTCTCCTATGGCACGTTAAGACTATTACAGAAAGAAACCCATTTAGACAAAATTAAATTTCAACTATGAAAATATTGGTGGTAAGAACTGTTGTTATTATGTTGAATGTGATAATAAATAAAAATAAATTGTGCACAAAGTGATTGAAGCGAACGGGCTTTACTATTTAAGGCACGCCGTTCTCCAGCAGCTAGGTTCTTGTCTCCGATGTTCCCCAAATACTCTAATTTAAGTCAATATTTATATTTTTTGTACGAGACAATTAGTACATATTTTTATTAATAAATTGTATATTTTCCACGGTAATCCAAAAGGTAAATTATCATTTATATCCTAATTTGTGCTCCAAAAATTTTACTTTGTGATGTGCACAATTATTTCGTTCCTCCGCCGGCAGCGCTCAACAACATCGAAGTCGAAGACTTCGCGGCGCTGCTGCCGCCAATGCCAGACGAACTTAGCCAGTATTTAGTAAGAAATAGTATTCATTAAAAATAAAATACTAGTAATTAAAAAGGATAAAATATTAAATTTTAAAAGACCGTTAAAAACTTTATGGATACCATTATGATATCCAGTAGCAACTTTGGCTAGCTTAATTCAATACCAAAGATTAATATTAACTCTACATAACCTTTTACTTATTTTTGATTCTGTGACAATTCTACAACATCGACATATCATGTTAAATATAAAATTCAATACTTGCTTATTCTTGAAAACGTATCTATTTTACATTCAAGTTTAAAATAAAAAATGCAAAATCAAAATAAGGGAAGATAAATGAAAATGTGGAGATGACAAATGATGTAAAATAAGAGAAAAAAATGAAAAAAAAAATTAAAACTATCAATACAACAATTTGAGTAGAAATCTACAACTCGCATATGCTCCAACAGCAGCAATTCGGAAGTTTAAGGTCGCTACAATTACTTTATTTATCTTCCATAAGATAAAAATACTTCGAAAATAATTAATTCCTCAAAAAGGTAAAAAAATAACAAATATACTGACATATTAACAAGCAACTAATATATAAATGTATGCGATAATTAAATATTTTTCCTTAAATATTTATAAACTTAACTTGGCTAAATATTTAACTTCGGGTGGAAAGGAAAGCCTAAACAAGAAAAATAGTAAGACACTACTTTATGCATTTTATATATGACAAAAGTATAAAAAGGATAATTTAAGTATTGTTTAACATTACAAAATGAGTATTCACAGCGATATTGATTGCTTCTGAGCGAAGTGCACAGTAACAGGCAAGGCCTGCGAGCTGCTATTTTTCAAGACACTCCACAAGTCGGCAATTATTTGCTATACGCCTATCCGCGAAAAAATGGCAGAAAATTTACTTTATTTTTACGAGAAAAAGTAATAATAATTTTCGATCCAAGAAATAAATAATAAATTCAAATGAATTTTTAAAATCAAGGAAAGTTTGTGTAGTAATATTATATGTACTCTGTAAGCAAATTTCTAGGGCAAAAAAGTTATGTATTACAAACGTCAAAAATAAATGGACTATCGCCAAAGTAACTTTATTACTATTCTTATGTCAAATAAATTAATGGTTTGCATACAAATAATATATACAAAGATCCAAAAAATTAAATAAATACAAATAAAAACATGCTATTCACGAAATGGGTAAATTAATTATTAATGCAAAAAAAAAAAAACTCAAAAAATAAAAACGGATTGCGTCCGATTTAAAAAGTTTCGTTTTAAAAATGACTCGCTAAATTATGATATTTTACAATAATTTTTAAAATTGTCATTTCAGCAATAAAATATTTTTCATATATATAAAAACGGTTATTTCATAACACATAAACTTCATTTGTAAAAATGGAAAAGCAATTTGAAAGAATTTAGGTTAAAATGCCTTTTTTAATTTACAACTAAAATGATTCCAAATCAGCAAGAAATAATTAAATTGCACTAACAATATCCAAATCTTCAGGCTTAAAAATTGATTTGTGTTTTAATTAATATGTGTGACATCGTACTTGGACCAAACTCAATGATCAAACACAAAGTGCTAATCAAATTTATAAAATTAAATATGTTGTTCTTATTAGCAAATCTTACATGTATTATCAAAATAAAATTTATCTTAGATAAAAATAGATACGACAAAGAAAAGATTATCGAAGAACAAATGAAATATTAAAAGATTCTAAAGCAATAAAAATATCTCATTTAAATGAAAAATTATATTAAAATCACTGATCTAAAAACCAGATGAGTAAAAAATAGAAGTGCATTAATAAAAATTTTAGTGATTAAGATTTAGAAAGCGGCATAAATGTATTACAGTAAAATGTTTAAAAAAAATGTGTGGGTAATAATTGGATTTAATGGCACTACAAGAAATGACAACGAATCAAAGCATAACAACGCTGGTTTCTACGCAAAAATCTTCGACTATAATTCTATTCTTTGCCAATTGTAAATACAATATAAATGACCAAAAAAAGAAAAAAAACAACATATTTCTATGTGTAATTTAAAGGCAGAAAATAAAAAGTGGACGAGGACGACATGAGAAGACAATCTAAGACAACGTCACGACAAGATTAAAAGAGAAGACAAATGGAAGGATAATATTGCGTCGATATTCTGAAATGAACATAAAACTAAATTGAAAGCATGAAAAATGTTTCAATTTAATAAACAACACTAAAAAAAGCAATAAAATTCATTCCGTAACTTATTTAAGTGCGAAATGTTTATTATAATTTATTACAAGAATTGTGCCATTTAAAAGAAAATTTCAATTTATTGACTCATAGCGCGTAGAGGCATAATAAACCTAAATAAAAAACTAAATTTACAGCAAACTGAATATTTTAATTAAAAAATTGGTTAATAACAAAACATAATATATTTTTAACACCTCAGTTAAAAAATATCTTTTTTAAAAAAGATCATTTCGTTTTCAATCTATAACACAGGGGTAGATATCCGTTCGGTAAATACTTTATAAAAACTTTTTGGATAAAAACTAAACTATGATACTTCATTATAGAAAAAATGGAAGAAATACTTGCCTTGTCATTTATTCACTGGACGGTGAAAATAATTTATCGTGCTAATAAACATTTCTTGCAAAAAACAAGAATTCAATACAGATAACACTTTATAACTGTAAATAATACAGATTAATGTACAAATAAATGTATAAAAATATATTTAACTTTAAAAGAATTTTTAATTATTGCAGCATTATTATCATTTCGACATTGAAAATTCTGGCATTAATTATCAACTTTATTAAACTATTGGTAAATTCAATCATCGATCCAAATAAATTTTATTAACAAAAAGGTACGATTTTGGAATAACATAAATGTAATGAATAGCAATACAAAATAAATAAGACAGAATATAAGGCACAAATTACAATAATAAAAAATGTTTATTGCAGAATAGATATGATTGACTTATAAAAAAATGAAAATTAAATGTCATTTAAGTTAAAAAACAACAAATGGCACTAAACTTTACTTCCAATTCAGATTAATTGGGTTTGTTTTTCATGAATTTTATGTTGGAATAAGTATTTGAATAAATACTTAAAAGATCCACGACAAAATAAACAAAGAATCATTAAACAATAATTTGATAAAATACTTAGGGTGTAAACTAAGTTTTGCACCAAAAATATTTTATGGGAAATTTTATTTTTTTTTTAATTTAACAAAGCACAATCAATTCTCGAAATATTCACCGTTGTGATCAATAATAAGTTGCCATTTTTCGTGCAAGAGCTCAATCCCGCGGGCATAGATCTCGGGGAGGATGGGGTGAAAATTTAAAAGTTGTCATTTTTGAGGTAGGTATCTTTGACAGCTGATTCTATGGCCTTTAATTGAGATATAGAAACAAACAAATATGGCTGAATAGAGCAAAGTTAGGGCTATAAGAACAAATTAATAAAAAAAATTATCCTTATCAAATGGATTTTTGGAGGATGGTGATTGAAAAAGGCCTCTGAAAATGCCATTTTTCAAGCACATCCCAACACAAAAATTTTATACAGTGA
>JAKKIK010001468.1:0-16157 GCA_024500135.1 Heterodera carotae | reverse complement strand
CGACGCGCGCACATGTTGCCTCGTGTTTGTGCCCATTGTGCTGGCGTTGATGTTCTTCGCCTGGCTGTTTTGTCAGGTAATCGATCGATCGATCGCCAAAATAATTTCAAAAAAACCCATTTAGGGATTACCACAGTATTCTTCAGAAATGAGCCCCGGGGGTTCTATATTTTCCAACCCCGCCTTCGCAAAAAAAATACCTTAGGAGGTGGCTCTGTTTTAGGGGATCAGGCAGGCTCGGGGATCATAATTCAGGGGTTCTTTCTATATTAGGGTGTTGTGCCCTACTCCGGGGGTGGCTCTATTTTAGGGGGGGGGGGGTTCTATTTGTAGGGGGGCTAATTTAATCGGTTCACAAATCAGGAGTCAATTTTTGGAGAGAGCTATTTCTTAGTGAGTGTCTGCTCTACTCTATTGGATCCTTTTTAGGAGGACCGAAACTCTAGGTCCTAAGTTGATCAATTAGTTGATGAATATAACAATTAATTGAAAGAATATTGATCTACTTATTAATTGATCTTTATTGATAATTAAAATTGATCCTTGGTCAATTGTCTTCGCCCAATTAATTGACTCAATTAATTGATTTTATTGGTCAATTAATTGGTTTGCCCGATCTCTCTCTTTGTCGGACTCCGAGCACAGCGGGCATTGTTTATTATCATTGTTCGGCACGGTAACGGTAAATAACCCCGAGCAGGCAATTACCGATTATCGTTACCTTGATTCGGTAAATTCCGGTAACGATCATTTACCGACACCGACGACCGAAAACTGCATTTGCCGAACACTAATTTTTATGCCCATAAAATTTTCCACAAACAAAAAACCACGGACGATGTTTTTCCATGCCAATTTTGTGTGCCCCCACAGAATGGGGGCCACCTGGCGGTTGGCCTTGTACTCGTCCAACTTGTGGCCATCATTGTGTTGGGCATTTGCGTGTTCCTGTTGTGCATGGCCGTCGTCCGCTGTTGGCGCCGACTGCGCCAACCGAACAAAAAGTACAGCAGCAGCAACAGCTGTAGCAGCACCACAAAACACTCGGTGCAAGAAGCATAACAATAATAATATTAATTGTTAGGGCTGTCAAAAAAAGGCATATGCCTTTTTTTGCGCACTAGTTTCGATCTATTAAGCATAAATAACATCTTTTCCACTTGGTTTGAAACTTCTATGTTGAGTTTTATTATGCCTTTTTTTGCGATTTTAATGCCTTAATGCCTATCCATGCCTTTTTTGACATTTGATGCCTATTTTCATGCCTTTTTTGGCATTTTTGGTGAATTTGTTTTGAATTTAGTTGAAAATTAGCAAAATGCACCCCTAAAGATCGACTTTTTTTTTTAAAAACACCCCTTAAAACCGATTTTTCTGCCAAAAAATTCACAAAGTTTCACCAGCAAAAATCGATTTTTTGCTATCAAAATTCAAAAATGTGCCTCTAAATTGTTAAAATTAAAACTCCTTTTGATTCTCAAGACTTTTTGTTGACTTAGAAAATTTTTGGCTTTAAAGAGTCTTGAAAAGAGTCATATTTAAAAAATTTTAATGCCTATTTTGGTGCCTTTTTGGACATTTGGTGCCTTTTTTCGTGCCTTTTTTGAGTTTTTTGGTGCCTTTTAAGGCGCCTTTTTCGCATCTTTTTTGTGCCTTTTTTTGACAGCCCTATTAATTGTACAAAAATGTGAATTTAAATAATAAAATTTTTGTGATCTTTGATGCCTTAATTTGAAATTTTTGTGATCTTTAGTCCCTCAAATTCTAGTACAGTTACGCAGCAGCAGAAGTTCCCTTATGCACGAAAAATGGCCAATTTATGCACATAAATATGCAAATAAAGTCGTGAAATATGCACCAAATATGCATAAAAAAGTTGAGAAAGGGGTACAAATTTAGTAAAAATTTTTTAAACTATAATTGCAGTTTTTTTAATTTTTACAATTTAAAATTTAAAAAAATACACTTAATTTAATAAGAATATATTTTTTTTGAATTTAATAGAAACAAAAATCGTTTTTTAGGGAGAAATTTTTGAATTCTAGTAAGAGAAAGTCGATTTTAGGGGGGTGCATTTTTAAAAATTGAAAATAGATTTCTAGGGGTGCTTTTTTCGTTACATTGGAAAATTCTTAAAAGCCTAAATATGAAATATGTGTGATCTTTGATGCCTTAATTTGAAATTTTTGTGATCTTTGGTCCCTCAAATTCTAGTACAGTTACCCTTAAAAGACACCGAGTTAAAAAACCATTATATTTCGTTCATTTTCTCTAAATAAAAAAAAATTAATCAGGGTTTCCGGAATACGGAATGCCTTAGGCAAAATGAATGGTCAAGGCTTGATACAAATCACTTCCAAAATTGCTGAAATTCGAATTATCCCTGGGGGCGGCAATTTTAGGCAATCTGAAAATTTAATTCTTAAAAAATACGATAAATACGAATTCCGGATATTCCGACCCTCGGAAAACCTGACACAGCATTAGTTTGGAGGCAAGAGTGTGATGGACGACGAACTCCCACGTTTAAAAATTTAAATTTCCCGGATGCCGCCGGATTAGCGTTGCATTTTTCCGCTTGTGTCTGATCATCGTTTTCCAATTCAGATTTTTTATGTGCTCTCGCTGTTCTGTGTGTATGTATGTCTGTCTTTTGTCTGTTTCTCTTCCTCCACACTATTTCTTCTTTTTGTGCCTTCGTTTTTGTTGCCCTCTGCTGCTGCTCTCATCGTTTTGTGACAACTTTCGCTCTTTATCGTCGTCGTCGTCCTCCTTGCCGTAGTGGTCAGCAGCGCCATTTTGGGCTGCTGCTGCTGCATGTTCAGCAGCAGCGCGCAGCGGGCCACAGCATGGTTGCTTGCTCAGGATCACATAGTCACGTCCGTCTGGTCCGTCGTGGCCAAATCTGTGCCCTCGGGGGTAATCAATAATTTAGGTGGCGATAAGCCCTGTGACTAGGGTTCAGCGCGACCGGAACCATTTTAATCCCGGTCAAAAACCGGGACTAGTCTGCTGGAGTCCCGTAGGAAAGACGAAAACGGGACTTGTAAGCGCGGGGTGCCATTTTTTGTCTTTTTGGAAAGGATTTTTGGTCCGTTCCCCCGTTCCTTGGATTTAGGATCGGGGACAACGGGATTGGGGATAAAACGTAAAATGTGATAAAGCATTCGGGGGGAGGGATTTGCGAATAAAGCGCACGGAAGGGATAAAGCTCATTCCGGGAAAAGGGGGATAGGGGTGGGGCTTAACCCCATGCAACCACCTGCTGCATGAGACATTGGCACGGAGTCCGAAATTCGGGGGAAGGGGAAAGGGTAAAAGCGCATGGCGGTTAAGCGCATGTGGGATAAAGCATGCGGGGGGATAAATTGTACAAGGGATAAAGCTTATGGAGGGGATAAAGCGCACTTCGGGGAAAGGGGTGGAGGGCTTAATCCCATGCGCAGCCACCTGCACGAGGCATCGGTACGGAATCCGTGTTTGTGGAAGAATGCCAGTGACGGGCCATTGAATGCCAACACGGTGGCCATCAGAAGCTCCATTTGGGTGCTGAAAATTTTTTTGTGCCCTGTATTAAAGCCCCATACCCCTCAAATAGAGGCGTCCTCTTTTTTGAGGAGATTTTGAAAAATAAAATCCCTGGGGCTCACTCATATGGAAATTCGGTGAGAAAATCATCGAATTTTTCGCCTATTTAAAGGCCTCTTCTAATAAAGTCCCACCCCCTCCCGAAATCCTCGAGTTTTTTCGCCTATTTAAGGGCCTCCTCTAATAAACCCCCCCTACCTGAATTTGGAACTTTTTTCGCCTATTCAACTCTAATAGAGCCCCCTCCCCTTTTAGAGCAGATTTGAAAACCAGAGCCCACCGGGGCTCTAATATAGGTTCAAAATAAGGCAAAAAACATTGTCGACTTTTTTACCCTTTCGCCAAACGCTCCAACCGATCAATGATTATTGACCCAATGCCCTTCTGCTGGTGGTCCGGCTCCACCTGCAGCTCATAGCAGTACAGCACTGGTCGGCCTTCGTCCTCCACAAATCTGCGGGAAACATTTATTGATTGACAAAATAAGTCTCAGACCAATTCGTAATCCAGCATTGGACAGTGGGGCCTGACCAGGCCCATAACCAGGGGGGAGGGGGGGGGGGGGGGGAGTTACCCACCGCCCCCCGAAATAAAAAAAAAATTTTTTTGTTCCTCCAGCAAAAAGAATGAAAATTTGGGGAAATTAGCAATTTGGAAAAAAAAATTTGGAGAGATTTGCCAATTCCTTCCCGCCCCCCGAAACCAATAAACCAACTCAACCACCCCCCCCCCCCTCACAAAAAAAAGGTTTTTTTTTCTGGATAGGCGTCGGAATTTTCGGTAATACCGAACGGTCTGCCGATCGAGTTTTTTTTTTGGGCAATTTCCGGTTTTTCGGTATCGGTATTTGCCGAAATACCGATCCCGAAATTTGTATTTGCCGCACACTATTCGGAATCACGAAGTATACAAGTTCACGAATAAACTGAACCCAGACCAAACTGTGAGTCTTAACCGAATGCCGAAAAAAGGTCTGGGAACCCGGAATCATGCCCGAACATACCTGAAGTGCGAATACGCAATTGGACGACAATCGGCGGCGCTGCTCGTCGCGTCGTTTCGCACCAACAAATAACGCGACGTGGCAGCAGTTAACTCCTTTTATGTTGTTGAAAAAAACTCGATTTAAAAAGAAATAAAAAATACCTAACAAAAATTTTTTAATTTTTAAAATTCGAATTGCGATAAAATCGTTTACGATGTTACATTCAATCTCCCAAAAATATTTCGCTCCTTAATGCCATGCCAAATTTCCTCCGATAATAGACACCCCCCCCATTTGCCCCCCCCCCCCCCCCCGTTCAAGCAGATATTTCAAAAATAGACATGCCCGGGGGCGTTTATTACGGGAAACAAAATAGACACCCGTGGGCGTCATTAGGAGGAAATAAGTGTTTTAATATTTAAACTCACTTCGTGCTTGGCCCGCTCATCGTAGCCCCACTGGGAGTTCAAGTAGCTGAAAGATTCAAAAGCTGGTGGTAATAAAATTGGAGAGAAATTAAAAATATATTTTTAATTTAAAAACAGAAATTTATTTCGCAGGCATGGTCACGGACACATATCTTATATAATATCCGTTTCCGGATATATCCGTCGGGTTGATATCCGTGTCCGTCTTTATCCGTCCTATTTCTTGAAAATCGTTGTCAGTATCCGGACAACCCGCGGATATCGGCTGGCGAGGGCTATGGCAACATTATATCCGTCCGATTTCTCGCTAATCATTGTCCGTATCCGCGGATATGTCCGTGACCATGCCTGTTTTTTTTTGCATACAATGCGCGCATGTTGCGCTTGAACAGGTCGAACGCCCATGCGGCATCCGCGACGTCCAACCGCGTGGCCCAATTGAGATACGTGAAATATCACGTGAAAAATGGTCTTTGATCATAAATTAAATTGATGTTTTGGTTTTTTGTGGAGCTGCAATTTGAACTAGGACGCAAAATTGTGTATTTAAGCGAGCCATTTATGTCATTTCAAGAAAGTCCCTTTGAATTCCCAAATGCCCTACATTTTAAATCTGGTCTCTGAAATACCCAATGAAATGGAGGCCGTTAAATTCCTACAACAAAACGGCATTTTGCACACCTCTCGTCATTCACGTATCTCACGTAAAAGACGTCGGACCAAAAAAAAATTGCTGGTTTCGTTATCAGCGCTAAAAATAAGCCTAGAAAAAAATATTTAAAAAAAAATTTAGGGGGTGTACCATAACAGAAAAGTACCGAAAGGGCTAAATAAAAATGTCGGTTTTCCAACAGGGATGGTTCCCCGGAAGCATCCATCCCTGACAAAAAAAGGAAAATTTCAAAAAAAAAAAATTTTTTTTTTAATTCCCTAACCACAAACCTAAGCCTGTAGAGACTGCGACGGGTGAGTAGCAAATCGGTCACACACAGTTGGCCCAATGGGTCACACTGATGTCGCAATCGCATGACCGATGTCGACAACAGCGACAGACCGCTGATCACACGACCACAATAGCTTAAAAAAATTTTTTTTTCTTTTTTTTTCGAAAAAAGGAAGGCCTAGGAAATTCCATAACGCCACCCACACACCGAGGCTTGTCCAAATGTGGAAGGATGAAACCATCCTGGTGCAGGTCCAACACGTGGACGTACTTTGACGGCTCAAGCGGGTCGGGGAACGAAGTGTGCCAAATGCGTCGGATAAGTGCCTGGTTTTCGGGTCGCCAACTAAGAAAAAAATTTAATGGCTTTCCTAAGGAAAACGAGGCCAAAAAGCGGTAAATTTGAATGAATTTTTGTGGTTTTCTTACGGAAAACGGGCCGCCAAAACGCATGAAAATTTTGGTGATTTTTATTGGAAATTCTTAGAAAAAAAATAAACCAAAATTTTTTTAATGCCATGTTGGGTCGAGAATTCCCGGAATGAATCGGTAAGGTTCACTCACACCAAAATTTTCTTCGCTTGCGCTGACCTGTCCAACAATTGTTCCCGTTCACGATATTGTCGAATTTGGCCGTCCCAATGTTCGTCCTCCCAGCGCATTCGCTTCATGTGGGGATAAATCTCGGCCAACAGCTGTTGTTCTTCATCTGTAGAAAGAAAACAAATTTTTTGATCGAAAAGTTTAATCGCAAAAATTATAGTACAAGAAAGAATCCGAATTCTCTAATTTCTGACCGAATTAAAAAATTCCTAATCTAAAATACAAAAAATTACACAGATTTTAATGAAAAATCGAGTCAGGGGGTTCGAATTGGGACAAAACAGAGACCAGAATCGTGACCGGAAAACTCCAAGAACATTTAAGCGATCTTAGGACCGTATTTTCAAAAATTCTTGATACTTTTAACAAAAAAAAAGGATGGGCACCGGCAAATGGCTTGCCTAACCCGGATTCGAAAACTTAACGACTCATAAATTCAGAGACAATATAAACCACCATTTTGGACAGTCCGAATTCGGGGCTATGGGCTCGAAATTAGACACGGAGGCTTACACTAAATTCAACAAAATTCCGGATCCGATCGCCCTCAACCCATTTTTTTTTTTACTTAAAACCCCACAAGGCAACCTTCAGAAACAAAATCGTTGCGCACAAAGCAATCGGCCAAAAAGTTGGCCAACAATTCCGGTGGCCATTGTTCACGGTTATGCACATAGACAAGCTGTTGTTGACCATCATACGATGATGATGATGAACAGGAGGGCAAATTCTGGAAATTTTATGTTTTTTTTTAAATTATTACAGATTCAGAATTAGCAAAGTTTCCGGAATGCTAACCATCCAACCAAGATAGGCGAGTTCAAACCTTCGGGACTAATGATCTAGATGATTGCATAGGTAAGGAAACCGGCTAAATAACCGATTTCGATGCCGGGATCTGTTTCGGGAGCTCACCCGGTTAAGAAATGACCGCCATTTTGTTTAAAAAACATACCTCGGAACGCGGACCTAATCAAATTGAAAACCCACAACACTTAAATTACACCAAAAAAAATAAACAGAGAATCTTCAAAATTGTGCAAAAATTTATGTCCATTTCCTCCGATCAGTGCCAACTTTTGATGGCAATTTGTGTGAGCGTGTTGAATTAGCTCAGACCATTGAAGCCGCAACGGGCACGAGGCAGTCGAATGCAATTTGCGAGTGCCAATGGCGCGGTGGAATTTGCGTGCCCTCCGACAAATTTAGGCACAATTATTATGTACAATGAAAAAAAACAACGCTAAATGTTTGCGGCGGATTTTGGCAACGGATGAACGGATGCCAAGCGATGCAACTTTTGAACGCAATAAATTGATGTCTTATGATTAATTAGTTGCACAGCATGCTTGTAAACTGCTTCATTGGCATCATTCATAAAATGAGTCATTTTAATCTATTTTCAAGACTCCACTCGAGAGAATGTCTTCGATTGAGAATGGGGTCTTCTATTCGAAGGTAGGGATTTCTAGAAATGGTGGCAAAATGATGAGAACCCCCAAAATAGTCATAAACGCCCAAAAGGCGGCAAAAGGATGGTTTTATGATGTGTATTCTTCCATATTTGAGGATTATTCAATTCTTAGGGCATATGTCCGTCATTCGCCCCCTTTAACTGAACCGCCACCTAGAGGAGAAGTGAAAAATATAACCGCCAGCACGGTATTCCTTCAAAAAAATTTTGCGTTCGCTTAGCCGGGTGCAGGGCAAACTCTAAAAACAACGGCAAACAGAAAACCCGGTTTCGACTGCCGGGATTTGCGTCGGGAACTTGCCCGGTTAAGGAACGGACGGCCATTTTGTCTAAAAGCAAACAAAAAATTAAAAATTGTGAAAAAATTTGTGTCCATTCTCTCTGATCATTGCCACCGACAATTGCCTGCGCAAAATTCGTCCGCAGTGATATCGACGCGCAACGTCACCGTGTCCTTCCAATACAGCCCATTCCGTTGTCGATCAAATCTTCAAAAAAAATAAATAGCGCCATTATAAAATTGAATGCTAAATTATTGATTCAAAGAATTGCGATTTGGAAAAGCATATTTCTTGAAAATGTAAACTGAATGAATGAAATGGTTAAAGAAAAACGCCAAAATGGAGGTGGGGTACCATATACGGTCCCAACAGAACGCATCGCATCGATTCACACCAACGGCACACTGACCATACTGACGGGAAATGCCGACGCGATGTCGTACACAAAGTCGCAAATGCAGTGCAGCCGACTGCGGCACAAATGGCTGGGCACACGTGCCGGCGTCACCTTCGTGTGCCGCTCGTTCATGCACAAACTTTCCGTTCCAGTCGAACAGTGCGCACACAAAGCAAAGCAAAGCGTAGAATGCTTGAAGAGACTGTGCCGTGAATGGGGAAAAAATGACTGGAAATTAAACAATTGAAAGGCGGCATAGATTAAAACGGGTTTTGTTAAAGCGGTGTCAATGTCATCAATTAAAACAATTCATTAAGCAATAATGCATGGTGATAAAAATACAATAATGTATACAGAGTAAATTGTTTGGCACCTAATGCCACTTTTGAATTACAAAACTAAATATATTATATGCATATGTATATAAATATTAAAATGGTTACCCTATGCTTAATTAGTAGTATTTTTTATACAGATCAAAAGGAACAATTTTAAAATGGCAAACAAGATGCAAAAAGGTCAGCGTGAGAGGCGACGCGGTGAGCGCAAATTCAAAAGAAGCTTGGACCATGCCAAGCACAACAATGCGCCGTCCCTCGCAAGAGTCTGCTTGCACGAGTGTGCACATTCGTACATCTTGTGGGTACTACCTGCGTGCAAGGACTATTTCCTCTATGTAAGCTCTTTACATTTTGACCTTACTATGTACAGGGATCGCATTAAAGTCACCATGAAGTAAAAGCTAATAGTAAGAAACCATTTTTATTGCAATTTTCTATTTTCAATACAAGCAAAATTCTGAAAAGCTTTTAAGCCTGGCCTAGGCTTACGACCATGTTTAAATTCGGGCCCGGGATTCAAATTGTTACGAACTTAAATTCGAACATAAAGTCTAAAAGTCAAAAAAATTTCGAAAACTGATATGCAGTGAATTTAATTAACGGAACTTTTTAATTAATCAGATCTTCGTAAAAAAATGTAGTACATGCGAAATTAATTGTTCAATATATTGGCCACGTTTTAGGCAAAAATCTGTTTTGGAAATTTTGACTTTTCGACCAAATGTTCGAATTAGAGTCCCGGACTTTGAACAGGTCGGAGTGGAGGTCGGATTCATGATGCCCCTCGAAAACACTGGAAACATTTTTTATATTTTTTATTGTGACGTACCAACTGCAATAGCACCCATGAAACAAATTTTTATTAAAAAAAATATCCCCTAGGCCCAACAAAGAAAATTTTCGTGAATTTATGCTTGTAAATGGAAAAAAAATTATAGTAAAAATTGCTTTTTACCAAATATTCACCTTCTGCTGGTATCGTACCGTGCGACGCCAAATCACGCAGCGAGTTGTACCGAAAAATAAGGACAAATCTGCATAAAATTGGGACATAAAATTTTTTAAGTAAAAACAATGCATGGGGAAAATCTTTAAAAATGGCAAATGCGATCCCTGATTTACTATTACAAAGGTATACAATTGTTTATGTCTCGGTAGGTGACGGTCGTTCCGGAAGATGGCGCGGACGGATCCACTTATTATACGGAACGCGGTCCGTATAATCGGGAGGCAATGTTTGGAAAAATGGTCATGAGTATGGCCGGGCGCGCGATAGAGGAGAGAGTATGTGGACGCAGTTTGGGGCACTATGGAGACCGCGCAGATTGGAAGAGAATGGCGCCTAAGGTTTTTTTTAAACAAAAATTGAAAAAAAAAACAGGCCAAATACAACAGTCTGCGACCGGTTAATGACAAGCCTTAAAGCACCTCGAAAATTTCAAAAGGCCCAAATCAAAAAAATTTGTTCGTTAAATTTGAAAAATAAATGCTTTTAGATAAAAGTGTCGCCTTTCCATTGTCCTAAATTAAATAATCACATCGGTTTGCATGATTTGACTTATATTTTTACAAAAAAACTATTTCATAAAAAATTTGAAGCCAGTCCTTTGTAGGTAAATTTTTCTCAATTTAAAAATAAAATGTCCATATTATTATTTGACTTGCATTAACGTCAAATCGAATCGTCCGTCGGCGAATTGTCTGTCGGCGTCGTCAAAACATAGGATAAAAAACAAAAATAAACAATTAAAATAAAGTCACAACTCAAAATAGGCATGCGCATCTGTTATGTATTGTAAAAACAAAAATATGTATAGATCAAGGCCAAAAAATGAATGAACAATTCCTAGATTGTGAGAAGCAGCAGGGAGTGGCAGGCAAAGCCGCGGGGGAGTAAAGGGCCAAAGGCGTTGGAGAGGGCGAAGGCCGAATGCATTCGGCGGGCACTGGCCCAGGCAAAGAACATGTTGGAGCCAACGTTGACCAAACTGCGGCAGGTAATTTGCATTTGTGAATTTGGCATCGGAAAAGAGAGTGGTGGAGGGAAGAGGGGAGTTCCCCGGTTCATACGCCCCTTGAGACCGAAAGCAAAAGACCAAGGGAATGGCACTTGCGCCAGCTTTGAGGTAAATTCACGCGGCCTTTCTTTTAGATGGTCTCCCGTCCTTATATAAGCTTCGTTCTTTCGATGGCCAATACTGCTCCGTCGATGCCTTTTTATAATGAAAGGATTTTTCGTTGTGCATCTCTTTAATATGAATAAAATTTTTAAATAAATTTCTTTTAATTGCGCCGCTACCAATTATTGAATGAACAAACAGTACACTATGGGTTGGCTCCAGCAGCAGACAAAATTAAACATAGTGCCAAACTTTACGCTATTTTTGCACTAATTCAAAATAACAGTGATTTTTCCTCATTTCAATAGTTAAGGAGCTGGAATTGGTCGAATTGGATGTTGTATTCGTGATCAGCGACCCCGAAAACCCCTAGAAACATAGTTTCCGTCTTAAGTAAAACTTAAAAATTTTACCAAAACCTAAATTTTTTTATATATTTCGATCAGAGATCGCATCGAAAATTTTTCGAAATAAGTACATCACTGGTGAAAAATAAGTTTCTGGGGTCAAAAATAAGTACATTTTTTAAAACGTTGTTTTAAGGCTTAATCTCGCATTTTATTCAATGAAATTGGCATTTGCGACATATTTCTCACCGCCAACAATTTTTCTGAGCAATTCGGGGCTTGAAAAAGAAAAACAAGACTTGATTGGATGGGGTCTGGCGGTGCCGGGAGGCGCCGCCAGAAAAATTTTTGAAAAATTAAATGAATTTGTTAACAGAATTGCTACATTTTTCTACGTTTTTTTGTGTCATTTTCATTACAGATACTATTTTCTTTGGGGTGGGGGGCGGCGATGCCGACAGGCGCCGCCGGGGAAATTTTGAAATAAAGTGAGGTGATTTGTTAACAAAATTTGGTCCTTATTTCATCTTATTTTCACTTTTGAAGACAAAATCGAAAATTTTCTTTGGCTTCACTAAAATAAGACACAAAATAAGAATAAAAAAGCAGAAATCGTCAAGAGGAATTGATCCGGCGGTGCTCTATGCACCGACGGGAATTTTTTTTGAATATTTTAGTTAATCTTGATAAGATTTTGAGATTAATTCGCTTCAAAAAACTATTTTATTTCAAAATAGCCATTCAAAATCAGAAATTTCCTTAGAATCGCAAAAATCAGTACAAAATAAGTACAGCGAGCTCAAATCAGTACATTACTTATAAATAAGTACATTTAAAATTTATAAGTTTTGGACCCTTCAAATCAGTACATTACTTATAAATAAGTACAAATGCGATCTCTGATTTCGATGTAGAATTTTATTTTAGAGCCGTGGTGAAAATTGGAAGAAAATTTAATGTCTACAAAAAAAGATATAGTCAATTTACGCGTATCGGAAAGTTTCATACGGTTAGAGATAGAGGAATAGAACGCCAAAACGAGAGAAAAAGAAAAGCATTTTGCCTTTTATTCAATATTTCAAAAACGTGAGTGACTATCAGCCATCAAAATTTTACTATCAATCGATGCGTAATTTTTTTTTCTATCGATGATGCAAGATTGAAGCAGATTTGTCGTATGCATTAAAAGTTGTTCGTATGGAAGTGTGAGATGGTATTTTTATTAATGCGAAGGTGAAGACAGTACGCCAAAATGAGAGAACATATAGAGAAAAAAAGAAAAAGCGAGACAGTACAGGGGTTTTTCTCTGCCGCTGGAGCCGACCCATAGTGCAGTAGAGAATAATAGTAAGTGAATTGTCTAAATTAAGCAGGTCTCTAAATAATTTTTAAATCCTTTACTATCATTGCAACTATTTCCAACACTTTTTTAAAATGCAGTAGGCTTTTTTTGTATTACAATATCTTTAATTTCATATATTTGAAATTCGATTTTAATTTAAATGTTCAAAATAACGAATGGATAAAGTATTAAATTTTTTATTATCGCTCTATATTTGAATTTTTATATAAAATGTATGTGTTAGGTTAATTTTTTTGGTTTTTTATTTTAGAAACTGATCTTACCTTAATGTATAACAAAATTTAAAAAAACGAAAAATAATTTTTTCTTTTATTTTTGACCTATGCATATTTGTTTCTGCACCGAATGTAGAAGAAGTTTTGTATTTTCATTTATTTTGTTTTTGCTTTATAAATCCAATAACTGCAATTATTTTAAATTCTTCTATTCTTCGTAACGAACAATTTAAATTGCTTTGATCTTCCCTTAGCATATATATTTTTTGATAGCATAGACATCATTCATAATTTCATATTAAGAATTACGAAAACAAAAGTTAACTTATTTTTTAATTTTCGTATCTATTTAGTAATTTTGGATATTTAATCTTTGAAAATTATTTTGACAATTTTTGCCTTGTTTCACACTCTTGTCATGGTTCCACACATAGAAATCTTCGAACCATCAGCGCCCAATGTTGGCGATCTGTCCGGGGTGACTCTAAAGAACAGGTGGAACTGTCGACCACACGCTCGCCGCGTAGACGCGGCTGAAACATGAATAAATGAAATGATCGAAGATGTTAAATGGGATCTCATCGCTTTTAGTTTATTGTTAATTTTGACATATTAATAATTATTAATCAGTAACTAAATTTAATATAAGAAGTTTATAATTATAACATTTTATCGTACAACAGACATCATATTTTTAATCCATTAGTTATTAAAAATATCACAGTTATTAATTGCAAACAATTTTTTTTAATAAAAATAAATTTTTTAATCCATTTCAAGTTGATGCATTTTACTGATATAATAGATTTTAATAAATCGTTTAAATTTTCAATTAAGTCTTTACAGATTCCGGAAAATATTAGACTTTGTACTCATTTTTTAAAGGAAATTTGAATTGAATTGGGTTGAAACTTTGCTAATTTCATCTTTCGCTGATTATATATCGAATATTTAAGTTCGTTAAATTCATTCATTAGCATTTTCCATAGCATTCGACAATTGATTTTTTTAAATTTTTATCTAATTGACATTAATTTATTTATCTTTTCTGATCCATTTCTTGATTTTAAATATTGTTTGTTTAAAATTCATTATGTGAGAACGAAAATTATATTTTTATTTTTATTGAAAATTTTGAGCTTATTTACGCTTAACAATCAAAATATTTTAAATTAATTTTGTTTTCTCACATGTATAATTTAAACGGGTTAGTGAATAACACATTTTTCCACTTTACTTTATCAAATGAAAAGCGTAATAATAAGATCTTATTAATTGGAAATTAATAAAAGATACTAAGACATCAATAGAATTAATTTCGAAAAAAAAACATTATTTTATATTCATGGAATTGAAAAATACTCATTTAAATAATGTCTGCACAAATCAGTAAACAAAGTCGGCCTTGGTAAAATTTTACAGCTAAAACTAGGGTTGCACCCCGACCCCGACACCCCCGACCCCCGACATCTCTACCCCCGACATCCCCGACCCCCGACAGGCCACCCCCGACGCCCCCGACCAAAATTATGCACTAGTAAGAATGGGGCTCTGAGTGCAAAAGTTGAGAGGGAAATTGGGGGAAATGGGAATATTTAAATAATAATTCCGCCAGGTGAGAAGATATGTCATTGGTCGAGTGGTTGTGTTGTATGTTTCAATGATATGGTTGGTGTGGGTTCGGATCCCGCCCTTTTTAATTAGTTTTTATGACTTTACCTTGAATTATTTGTGCAGGGAAATAAATGTTAAGTTTCTCTTATATTTTTCGACTTTTTAAATATTTTTTTTGGCGTGAAAATAACTCCGTATAAAATTTATTTTAAAATTGTAATTTATGAGTATTTATGGGCCATTTTTACAACAAATTTTCATAAGGAAACCCAGCTAAATTCTCAAAATTTTCCCGGCGGCGCCTATCGGCACCGCCTGTCCCTCCACATAATTTACAGTATATTTTCAAATTAAAATGAAATTCAAGGAAAATTAAGACGTTTTTTGATGTTTTTTGTGCGATTTTGGGCTAATTTTACTTAACAAATTCACTAAAAATTTCAAAATTTTTCCATCGGCGCCTATCGGCACCGATGGACCTCCCCATTTGTTTCGAAAAAAATAGAATTTTAAATTTTTCAGCCACCCCCAACCCTCGCCCCCGATCCCCGACAAATTTGTCACCCCCGACCCCGACCCCCGACATCTCTACCCCCGACATCCCCGACCCCCGACATTCTTGCCCCCGAAGGGTCGGGGTGCAACCCTAGCTAAAACCAAATAAAATTAATAATTGGTAAGTTTTTAAATTAACATTTCATAATTAAATCATTAAATTTACAATTCTAGTCCCCGCTGCTAGTTCAGTTCGCTTGATTCTAGTAAAAAAAATGTTCAATTTAAGTAAACTTCTTTAGAAATTTTTTATAGTGCTTTATATTAGTGATTATCTTTTGGATTCAAGTCTTTATTGTTGTACTTTTGCTGTTTCTATGGACTTTTTCGGCCTCGGTGACTGGAGAATTGCATGAAATCAAATCTTTTCAATGTTACTTTTTGGTTTAATTAGAATTAGTACACCAATTATATTTTTGATTTTAATTACATATATACTTTTTTTCATTTTTTTATTTAATAGAATTAATAGTTTATATAATTTCGAATGACTTCATTACAAGGTTTCACCGTAACCTTAGGCAAAACACTTTTTCAGGCTTTAATTTAAAATTTTTTGGAAATAATAATGTGATTGATTTTTTACTGTATAAATTTCATTAATTTTACTCAAATTTTGCTTTAATTATTATAAATATTTTTACTGATAAAATAAAATTTGTGTGTCAACAAACTAGAAATATTTATTTTTGTGTTCGTGTTAACAGAATTGGACCATCATTTTGGTCAGTTTTATTAGTTACGGTTGGTACATCATTAGTATTTCAATTAAAAATGTGAATAAATTGTATTTTTATGATGTTTGTTTTTTTGGGCCCAATTCAACAAAACCAATTATCTTTTCTTACTGCAAGAATAGCATTGCGTCATGATTACGAACCAATTTGGTAGTTACTTTTTATT